>JAWQUT010000010.1:204823-219899 GCA_033807755.1 Ellobium chinense | reverse complement strand
GTGGGGGGTGGTCTATAACTATTTTCAAGTCATTGGCACTGGATTAGTCTAAAGACACCATTTTGGGTAATCAGAGACCACACAATTCTGGATTTTATTTTTTATTCGAAAACTAATCATAATCTCAATACAGAGTTATGGGTAGTTTCCGGAATGGATTTTAATGCTTGCTTCCCTTCATTTTCAAGTTCTCAAAAGATAAAATGACTCTCTAGATCTGATACCGAGGTGTTGTACTGCAGCATCACAAAAACAAATCGTATTTACGAAATCGGATGTAGACTTTATTGTCCTAGTGTGTATACCAAGGTCGTAGAAGTTTGCATCGGATTTCTTCACTGCATGGCACTACTAATTTGCATGAATTTTACTGATCTTTCGCACAAAATGAGCTCATGCATGCTGTATAGACATGAAAAGTGATTCTCCTATCAACTTATTCTTTAATGGAAATAAGATGCAGAAGATGCAGAAAATATATAATAGTTTGTATTATTTACGCACAGATTTGAACATAAACTACCTTTCCTGAAGATGGCATTCCGTTTGATACAAAAATGGTTTTCAACTTTTGTATAATGCTAAAATATGGTTTTCAACTTTTGTGTAGTGATACAAAAATGGTTTTCAACTTTTGTATAGTGATAAAAACTGGTTTTCAACTTTTGGTCTACAAACTAATTTGGAGAATAATTTTTCATATCTTTTGCACAGATACTAGTCTAACATTTGTTATCCGCATGTCGGCCGGCCATTTTTTTTTGTGTTTGTGATGCTTCATACAAGCACCTCAGTTCACTGGAATCAAAGATGAAAGTAAATGTGTCTCCAAATTCGATTGTTTGCACTGTAATACATGATTCCATTAATGGCGATGTTATTTGCATTATAAGGGAGGAACAGTTTAAATCCATGAATAATGCTTTAGATTACTAGGTATTGTTTTTCAAATTTATTGACAACCGTTCATTTTGCTTCGTGTGCCAACACACACACACACACACAAATCATTCGCAAATAAAAGTTTAGGGGGAGAGGGGGGTTTAAGTTTTTTTTTCCCGTATACCTATGCTTGTTTGGCTTGATTTCGTTTTAAGTCATAATGACTTGCAACCTCAACCTCGTCCCCATAAATGATCGATCTTAATTAAAAATCTCAAACACTGAGTCAGACCCAAGGTTAGTAACACAACTTGATATTATAATTTGCATCTGTTTGTGTACTGTTTGAACATGTAATGTCGTGCCCTTTTAATTTCATGGCTTCAATTATATCACGGCAGTAGGAGCCCTCAACTGGGTGTGTACCGCATACTGCTGATAACTCTATGCTTAGTTTTGAGGGGCTTTAATCTGCGCACTAAGATAACCGCTCTTCCACTATCAGTGAAGAAATAAACTTCTCAGGTTTAGTTAATACTTAATCTGAAGGTCAGAATTAAGGTGGACTATTAGACTTCAATTTATATCATGTGCAAGACCCTTCCTTTCTAATCCTCCTCGTAAGGGATTCCTATACAGCCCTCCTTCCCCTCCCCCCTCCTCCCTTGATCCTCTCACCCCTCCCCAAATAGTCCTAACCAAGGTGTGCATCTTTTACTGCCGAGATATTTGTCAGGTATTTCTTGAAGTATAATAATGTGTTAATAAATTCTTAGCCAGCAACTGCCAGCAACTCCCTAGATCGATCTTTGCTTTACGCAGATTAACAAGATTCAAGATTCAAGATTGTTTATTTAGGCAAAAGCCAACCACAAAAGAAGCCGATGGCTATATATACCTCTTGCACTACCTTTATCATTCTTCTCCATTAAGAGAAATGCTAAATGCAGTCTCAAGCGTTGTCCCGTCCATCATCACACATCTTCACAATATTTTATTGCCCGTGCAAAATTTCTGATAATAGCCTTCACGAGCTTTTTTGCTAATTGTAGATGATTGCACATCTTAGTGGTACCTTTTCATGAGCGCTTCAGGCAAACCTTATCCCCCATCCCAACATGTCCACTCCTCCTCTCCCCGCCCATTGCTCTTGCCTCCACGATATTGCCTAGATATTTTTGTATCATATGCCAGAAAAATCTTCGCCCGGTGCACGTCAGCCAGAAGTTCAAGACCTCATCAGCCATTTCCAAGATGCACCTTTGCCAGTGAAAGCCAGCTGTTGGAGATAGCCATGGGCTCAAGACAAACTCTGCCGGATCCAGTATATCTGCAGGTAGGAGACTTTTCTTTTGAGTTGGATTGTTCCAGAAGTAGTCTATATGTAACAGGCGTTGATTTTATTTTTAGAATGCAACGTTTGGAACAGAGAAATGAATTACAATAAATTTTTGACATATCTTTAAAAAAAAAAAACTTTTATTGATTTTTTCCCGAGCTACTTAATCATGATCAATCTTGGAATAAAAACACTGAAACGCGGATTCCTGGAAAAACACATTGTGTACTTTACCATTTGAACAACACTTAACATGAGGTGAATGTTTGGAAGGTATTTAAAATAATCTTTAAAGCAATTGCCGTTTCTTTATCACTAAATGCTAGAACTGTCAAATGACAGAGATTAAAGACGAGTATATTAAAATCTAAACCGTCATATTTTTCCTTTTTAGAACATGTCTATTTGTCAGACTGTCCATGTGTCTATTGTGTCCAGTTGCAATCTATCTATCCATATTTGATACCAGTTGGTGCAGTGATAAATCTGAGTCTCTAGCACATCTTCCAATTTTTTTCCACAGCCGGTGGTCACGATTTGACCTGGACAGAGGCGGAGACCAGCTCCCAACTGAGGCAGATTTCGAAAAGGTATTCCAGTCTGTATACAATTCTAGCTTAAATATGAATTTTGTCAATGTTGCAGTATGATGTGGAATTCATTAAAGAAGGGGCTTCAATAAAATGGACTCACCTTTCATTTGCATGACAAGGCCTAATTTTTCATTATGACTGAAGTATTTGAGGTCGGATACAAGTCAACCATTGTCATCAGAAATGGCCTAAGATTCTGAGTGAAATGATGTAAAAGCTTAAAGATATAAATTGTCAAATAAGATACATTAACACGAATGAAATGTTTAGTCTTGGTGATAGAGATGTTGTACTGGGCAAACATGCTTGGACAAAATCGACCGAGTTCATGTGCTCCTGCGAGGTCATGTTTTGTTATGCCTTGCATTGTCAGAGATTGAATATGTCAGTGTCTAGACCGTGTATAATTTTCTTCCATCAAAATGTAAAATGTACATGGTTTTCATTAATTTCTTTCATAGCCGGTGTTTCCCACCCAGTAGCGGAAATGGAAACCAGCTGCCAACTGACGCAAAAGTTTGAAGGTGAGCCTAATCCATGACGTTTGATACGTACAAGTAAATGGGTCCTGGTTTAATTAGAATTACTGAAATAAGCTATTCGTACCAAAAAAAAAAACCAAAAAAACATCAACACCTCTCATTTTGACGCACCTTTCTTTAGCCTTATTGTGTGGGAAACGCAGAAAAAAGTCTGACCATTACATTGCAGTGATAAGCCTAAGCCTTTTCAAATCCCATTTGATCAGTTTCATGTTTTATGTAATTGCAAGTGCAAAGAAGTTTTATGTCTTCACGACATTCGATACCTATTCTCTACAGTTAAACTGATTTCAAAATTCCTGATCTAAATTTTACATGTATGTTTTAATTTACAGACTATTCAATAGTGACATTCACTTTCACGCCACGAAGAGCCAGCCCCAAGGAACTTGATCAGACCTGATGGCACGCGACTTCAGACCATCTTCCCAGACGACCATCAAAGACACAGCGAACGAGGCAGCCGGCAGAGCCAACACGCAGACCACTCTAGAGATCGCCAAGCTCTCGGTAGTCATGTGGATTCTGCAATTTATGTACAGTTTGATACTTTATTGTATAGCCTACAAAATTAGTGTATACAAAAAAAATCAGTTAACAATTGTATCAAAAATGTTGGAAAGCGCGAGTATCGTCTCGCCCTACTGTTTTAGTTAAAACTTCTCGTGTGAATTTCCAGTTCAATTGTTGAATGTAAAGGTAATGATGCCAATAACTGAGGAACGTGTGCCCAAAACATATAAGTTGTGGTCTCTGAATATTATTGAAATTAAGGGACATAACAATAAGGTAATCGCTTTTCACTCAATATATTTTTATTTACTGTTAAATGACGTAAAATTTGAGGGAATGCAGAGTTTGAACTTCATTAAGTTTTGAATGAATTAACACAGAAATGTATCTTTTGAATAGACCACCAGTTTATTTTTTCCAACGAAAGTGCAATTACTGAGTTTTTGAAAAAAAAAACCGCTTTTCAATTTGGATCCATATTTGAAAAATTTCCTGAAGATTTTTTTTGCCAGAGAGTTGTGTGATTATGTCGATATTTTGTATCACGGTAACTCAGTCATAATATACGTCGATGTAAGATTTTTTTAAAGAACTGATCGTACGCCAAGTATGGGGTTCTGGCTTCTACACAAGTTTATTCTTTAAATGGCTCAATCCTCAATTCTAACCAGCCGAGTTTTACAGAATTCAAAACACCTTAGTCATATTTTAACGAATCCGTCCATTTTTTGGTCTGCTAGATTTTGCTGTCAGGTTTATCTCGAATGATTTGTTTGAATCAAACTTTCATGTGTTGACCACGGCAGAGCACGTTATGATTTTATTTACCTTTGGACGCGGCATGGGTCATATTCTTTGCTATCCCTACCCCATTTCATTGCTCCGTCGTACTGTCCTTTGATCTAGAATTCCCAAATGGTACACAGGTTTATTATTTGTCCGGTGTTGTGGCCCATTTCATCCTTATTCTGGGTTTGACGTAATTACTTTTTCTATGCTATACATTGTGTTGAATATTCTGTTTCACTTTATTCGATCGGTTTCTTGATCTTAAATAGTTGTATATGAAAGGGAACATGTTGGGTATTCTCATAACATCGGTATGTTATTGGCACAGCCAGAGAAAAATGATTGCATCTTGGTTTCCCATATTGTCCAGCTTCACCCTCTCCAAATCCTCGGGCTAATCACACTGTCTGCCCAGATCTCTTGCTTTCGGTATGGACTTTTCAAAACAGTGTAAATGCAGTGAAAAACGAGTACAGGCTTCTAATGTTTCAGTTGCTATTACTCTTAAGCTTATCATACAGGAGGTAAAATTTGAATAATTTCATGGCACATTTTTACTCCCACTGTCAAGATTTTAAAATATTGTTCCTTCCTTTAGATTCCTAACTTCCAGTTCTGATAGCGATGCTCTGTTCTTATAATCGTAGCCCTGTAAAGTTTCCTCTGGATGTTTCACTTGGTCGTCATGCAGTTTGATTGTGCTTATTTTTAACTTCGATCTTTCCAAGGGTCACATTAGTTTTGTCTGTGGTTTTGTCATTTGCTGTTTTCAGTACATATTTCACTGATTTTCTTTGCTGTGCACAACAACTGTCTCCGTGTATTTCTAGGTTACAGACCTGTAATAGGATTGGACCCTTTTTTCCTCTATGGGCTATATCAACATTTTGAGCTGCCCTCTGAACCCAAAGTTTTAGCTTTCACCCAGACCCATACCAGATTGAAGCTCATTATGTGGCCCAAATTTTAAGACTTACCCAACCCTAGCAAGCCCATTGAAATTTTGAGCTTGGTTGCTATTTGTAAACAGACCCTACATTTTTCACTGGTCAATGCCAAACCCCTCCTCTTCCGCCTGAGCACACCCTTGAGCTGGCAGTTCCAGCCCAAGGCTAAATAGTGCCTGGTAAAATAAAGTAAAATGGACACAGATTCCCATGATATCAAAATTTCCCCCCACCCCCCCTGGAGCCCTTATTACTGGAAGCAGGGCATGCCAAAAGAGGGAAAGGGGGAGATGAAATATATCCCCTAAGTTCTAGGACCACAAAGTGAAAGTACAATTATAGGCCTGTAACTTTTAGGGACGAGGGACAACAGAATTCCCTTTCTTGAGCTGACCACATTCACTGGGATAAAGGTATCCGATAAAAGTTTGCTCTCCTTTGGTTCATGGTCAAGTTATGTTGGCACCTTAGACCTGATCTATAAATGTTTTTAGTCTCGTACCCAAACATTGCCCTATATTGAGACTTCACATTATTACACCCCAACAGGCCAAATCACTTAGTAGCAGTATCTTTACCCTTTGAGAAATAAGTGCCGACGCCATTTTACAGGTGTTGATCATTAGCGCTCGGATATCTTTCACGGACTGTCGCCAGTTAAGATTTCCCACGATTAAAAAACATGAGCTAATCTACTTGTACTTGAACGTACAAAAAACATTTAAGAACCGGCTTTTGCAGAGTGCCATGTATTAATATTGTAGACATATAACCTGGAATTTGATCTTTCTGGACCGCGTACGTTTAAACTGTGAGATAGCCGTGATTCGTTTTCAACAGAATAAGTTTAGATAAAAATAGATCCTCCATGGCAGAATATGACACAGTGGATCTTCAATGATTTCCTCTTTGGTCTTTCTTAAAAACTTGGCATTTTGATCTAAAATTCTCTATTAGCTGACCTGACCAAGTTTTCAGAGTTTGGTTATGAGCAAATAAAGCGAAAATTGAAGTATGTATGGAGCATTACAAGAGCATTCTATTTCCAGATATCGGAGACAGAGCATCTAGCTCTTTGCGGCTTTGCTGTAGTAAGCATCAGACTCTGCTAATATATTTCCACTCGAGAAGACACGCGACTGGAAATTTGAATACAATCTGCATATCTCTGTTATGAAGGCTATGGGGCTGGCTCTGTATCCGATATAATCTTCACAGCATGTCTAACCGTTTTTCACTCCTCTCTTCAGCACTAATGAGCTCATGCATGCAAACATTACTATGAGTGATTTTTACCGAAGTCGGAAACTTCCATTCAAATGTTTCAAACATGAAATCCTATTTATTCACTGAAATCCCTAAATTTTGGGAAGGAACGCTCCTTGGAAAATAATTCCCTTTTGTATATCTCGACTTTGACATCTCTTTACCTGTCACTTTTCGCCTTATATTAAAAGACTACTCCGGCTGTACTTCCGAACCTTGGAGAATCACTCATGTTCTTGCACGTTGTAACACTTGCATGTACCTGCATGTTCTTGCATGTTGACCGGCCATTATGTATTTGTGATGCTCCATACCGATTCTTCAGTTGTTTTCACACAAAAAAACCGAACATGAAACTTCAAAGTTAATCCAAAGAAATTTAGAGGCAAATGACAAATCTATCATCGGTTTAAAAATTACTATTTCATGCTGTCTTCACCGATGCAGATCTAGATCATTGAGGAGGATTTCAATTTTAATAAATTCGACTTTGTAATGTGATTAAGAGATACAGGAATTTCGAAGGTTTAGAGACCAGAATAAATCCTTGTTCCATATAATCCACCAGCTTAAATGGGGTACTGTATTAGCGTGGCCGAATGGTGAAGGTGATGTATTCAGATTCAAAAGTCTGATTCTCCCATGCTTGTTTTAGATACTGTAAGAAAGCGTATCTATTTTCACTTGCCCCCCCGCCTTTCTTAAAATGAGTACCAGGCCATAGGCAGCGAGAGATGTCCGGATCCCAGTTTCAACGCTCGCAAAATGGCTGAATGATCTGGCCTGCTTGGGTAATGTGAAACAGCCTATACTGGCGTTTGCCTGACCAGAGAACTTAAAACCTCTTTATTATAACTTGATTCTGCTCGTCTCTCTGCCTAATTACCATTTGCGGCAGATAATTTGGGTCAAAGAAAAGTTAGATAAAAACAGATTTATTAACCTCCGTGCCAGATTTATCTATCATCCATTCCTAATCAGATCTCTTCCATGCCTGTCGTTCCTCTGCCATCTATATCACCTTGCTATTTTTGTCCCTTCTTAATCACCTTATCATACTGCCATGCATTTTTCCTCACTTGGCTCTTTGCTGTTTGGCCAGTTATTTGGCTGTTTGGCTGGTTATTTGGCAGTTTGGCTGGTTATTTGGCCGTTTGGCTGGTTATTTTGCCGTTTGGCTGGTTATTTGGCAGTTTTTTTTTTTGTCTTGTACAGTCGACCTGTTCGGAGATTTGTAGACAGCCACAAACATATTTTCAAAAGATGAATATCGGGTTCCCTTCCTTTCACCTCGTTCTTTTCGAATGTTGCAAAATGTTACAGCAGATAACTATAAGAACATCCAAATAAAACTATTTGCATAACACATTCTGATTTTCAAGCTGTGTCTTTTCAATTGCTGCGTTCAGAATTGATTTTCTTTGCTCTTCAAAGGATTCGCATCTTTCTTCAGACGGACTATATTTCTGAGGCTGCTTATGATTATAGTTTCCCCTCATTTCTTTGGTGTTCCTATTCTTCCGTGCTCCATTTCGTATTTCATTCTGGTTTTTTAAAATAAAAATCTATTATGCCAGTGACACCTCAATGCATTCCACTGCACAATCCATCCAGTAACTGCGTTTTCATTGTTGGGATACATTTTTTTAAAATCGCTTTATGACGTTATTTCAAATCTCTCCCCCACACCTTCACCCCTCTCTTCCGGGGCCGGGTTTCATTAGAGACATCTTATATTCACAAAATGAATGAAAACTTAATGTAACATCCGTTTTCTATATTATCGTGTGATCCTGTCATTCTGTGCTCTCACTTTGAATTTTGTAGGCAGAATCCGTGAAAAAAAGAACATTGATTGTAGCCCCAGTGACTTTTCATCTCCACAAAATATGACCAAATTAAACGTCATTAGATGTGTGTCAAATCTCGGTATACAATTTGAAGTAGTGATTAGATTCAGCGTTACGAATTCACATCGTCTCAGGAAACATAGATAAGGGATGAGATTTGCTTTAGTATATATAGCAGAATAATGTGAGATACAAAAATGACCTTTTAACTTAAACGTGCACTTGCTTAAATTCGTTTTTAAGTGGGAGAAAGCCTTGTAAAGGTCATGCTGGACTGTATCTAAGCAATCATTTATAAATTGTAAATGTCCAAAAGCCAGAGAGACATTGTAGATGGTTAGAACCCCATACAGGTACCATCTTCTTCCCAATCAACACAACTTCTGTAACCTGCTGTGATTTGCATGTATTGTCATAAAATATTTCATCAGCTTTTTGAATTGACGAGAGGTGTTTGTATATTGTGTGTATGAAAACAAACATTGTCAATACAAAATAATTCTTGCAATTTTCAGAAAGGATTTTCTGTTTAAATATATGTTTAAACATGTAACTGATCTGCAAACAGAAATACAGGTAATATTTCTCTTGTCAGAATTGTAAGAACAGTGGGGAAAATGCGATTTTCTATAGTGTACACCAAACTTAACCGCGAAAGTCAGTACTCCTAATTTCTGCCAAGACTCGTTGCCCAGTGAAGACTGCAAAAGCCTAGAAAGGATAAGTTTCCATTTTCTGGGAGGGGGGTTGAGAGGAAGAAGAAAGAGGTGGTATAACGTGCTTTATGTTGCACACAATTATTCTGCAGTTGAATCTTCACTTAAGTACCACAACGCAACAGCTTCCTGCAAAACGTATGCTGCTCTTCCCTTGCTAACTGTGTGTTAATGTTTGTGATTATATTTTACAGTCACATTAAAAATTTATAAGATGTTCATGAGAAGAAACTGTGTTCTTTATAGAGTGGTTTTCTTGAACACAGACACTCCAAATGCCGTCCCGTACAAGTGACAAGCCAGGGATCTCACTTTAAAACACTTCTTCATAACTTGTTTACTTGAGTGTGGATGTCTCTTGACTTGCGAGTTCCACCTATCATATACTGTGAATCCGCTTAATGTAACGACCGACCATAGGTTGCCTTACCACGCCCGAAAACTTAAAAAAAAAGTTATTGCACATTAGACTTACTTGTACCATTTAAGGGGACTTCTTTATTATTTGAATGATAAGTTTGTTTGATATTACTGAATCATTGTAACAATACTTTAATGTAATTATTATATTCTTGCACTGATACACTGATGTAAATAGTACCATTATGTGCAACTGACTGTTAAATGCCAGCCATTTCATGAAAATAATTTGTACTTTTATCATGTGACAAGACAAACACCCCATTTTACAAATGGGCAAGCAGGCAACGCACCAGCGGCGAAGGAATACCTAGCGCACCGAAAGGCATCATAGACGAATGCATTAGACTCCGTGAAAAAGTTGGACGATTGGCGAATCGGGCGGATTGAAAAGATCTATCGGAGATTGTATTTCGTTGCTATACACATCCTTTTTTTAAAGAAAGAGTAAAAAAAAAAAAGAGGACTGATATGTATAGTTAACCTTTTGTGTATTTTTCTAGTGAAAACCTTATGTTTGTACGTTACGTAGTTCTCAAAAAATCTGTGACACAAATTTGGCTGAAGCGTTTTATTAATATAGATACGTTCTTCTCAGTTTGTACCGGTCATCGACAGATTAAGGAGAAACTGCACTAGGGAAATGGTGTCCTCCACCACAGGTTATAAGCAATTACATTTGAGTGCGGTATCTTCTCAGCTTGACGATGAACCATCACTTTGAACTGGTCTCAGCATGTCTGGTTACGGAAAATGTAGATGTTGTAGCATTATTTCGTGTCAAATTTTGCATCTAAATTTTCAAGACAATAAACAAAATGACGACTTGTTCGTGGACAGAATTATTCAATTTGTGAACATAAAACAGCATTACTATAATAACCGTATATTTTTAAGTATAGTGTTGTAAACTTTTACTGTGACGCTTGAACTTCTAATCTGTGCAACCAAAAGGCGTCAGTGATAGGCCAGGTTCAGACGGATAAAAAAAACAGACACGAGCTGTGCTGTAGCTGCTTTATACAACGGTATCTTCGTTATTCTCACTAACCGTCCACACCAGAAGCGCCAGCCGCACTGTTTTTGGTGGTGTTTATAATGTGGACGGTAATGAGGAAAAGATGCTACCATCGCATCTCGCAGCCACAGTGTAACTGGGCCGTATTTGGTCTGAACCTGGTCTAAGATAATCAGTAATCAAATTTGTTGTCAGTAATCAAATTTGTTGCCAGTCTTATATTACGCTATATATTAAATGCTCAGAACAACTTCAAACTTAGCTATATCTTATCTGTAATATATTGAGTATATTAAAAATGAAAATATTAATATTCTGTGTCATTATGAAACAGTTCTCTAAAGGAACGATAAAATAAAGGAACAAATAAAATTAAGAATACAAACTGTATTAAGCATCTCAATGTAGCATGTACTTACGATTGCGTTTCATGCTCATAAAATATATTTAATGTCGGTGGAAAGTTTTAAATTACGTGCTTTTGCAAATATCTTCATTAAGATTCAAACAGTCTAACAATTTCCAACGAATACCAAAATCTCTGTGACCATAATGTATGTCTTCGTAAGAGCAGGCTACACAACTGCAGAGATGGAAATGCCATTGATTGGCTGAAGGCATCATAGCAACATGCCATTCCTAGGCCTAAGGGTTTCTGCCATGCAGTAGAACCTCACGAACTCGGCCTAAAATTCTGACGCATCTTGAGACTTTTTATACTGAAAATAGTTAAACCAGTGTTGTAATTTTGTTGGCTCTTAGCGTAAAAAGGCGATGAAGTCTTGTTGATCTGTGTTTGATACCGTTACACTTCGATTGAACGGAATTATTTTCTCCCAATTTATCTAGTATAAATAAAATTTCTTTTGGCTTGCACGATTTAGCTTACCATGTTTGCATGTAAATTTATTTTTTTTGTACCTTTTTCGCCCATTGTTGCAAGCTGTTCGCATAGCCTCCTTCGACCTGACGGCCCCAGCCTTGCTTGTGTTCATGAGAGTTACGCTAAATTCATTGCATTATTGCCTTGCTGGAACCTTACAGATTTCTTTTTCCTCAGGTCGAATTTGAGCAATTTCCATGGACATGAATTGGCTCACACCATTTGGTCGAGGGGGACATTGTAATGGGTTTAGCAGTAGGGTGGCATTTTTTTGTTCGCTTCAGACACATTGGCATGCCAATTTAGGCCCTTTATTGTTTTACTCTGTGACATCTATCATTGATTCTGGTACGCTTGCATTGATCCAGTTCAGTTGTATCATGATCAACTTCTAATATATTAATTGTAAAACATGAAGCATCTTTTAGCGTTTGCAAGATTGTATTATCATACGAAATTGTAAGCTTAGTTTGTAAGGTAAGCTTAGTTTGTAAGCTTTTTGTGCTCTATTATCAACATTGTAATCTAGCATTCTTCCTGTCTGTTACAAACATTTTGCCTATGCTCACGTCGTTCTAACGGTCTCAACTTTGTTGGTGTTCATGAAAGTTGTTCCAAATCATTTCATCATTGCCCGACTGAAATCCAGGGAATTTCTTTTCAAAGGAATTTGAGTAACTGTCATGGACACTAATTTGTTTGAACCATCAGGTCGATTTGGGTATGTCAAAATGGTTTAGGGACAGATTTCTATCGTTCATTTTATTCAAATGCACTGATATATGCAAAATTAATTTTTGTCTTGTATTGTGTTACTATTTACTGCTATAAGTTATAAGGATTTCTTCTAGCTTGGAGTATAAATGTGTTTTGCCATCTCTGCACTGAAATAGAGCTCATTAATTGCTTTGGAGTGCTCATGTTGTAAAAAACAAATTTATTCCCTTATCTCTTGTTATAAACAGTTCGCCTATCCTATCATCGATCTGACGGTCTAAATTTTGTTGGTGTTTATGAAAGTTACTCCAAATTCATTTTACCATTACCTGATTAAAATCCCATGGATTTCTTTTAAATCGAATTTGGAATAATTTTCATGGACATTAACGTGTTTACACCATTCAGTCGAGGTGGAAATGCCAACTAGAAACAGGCTTCGCAGCAGGCTTCTGTCTTTTAAGTGAAACCTTACATTCGTTTCATTCAAAGTTTATTGCACTGATAAAGGTTGTGTAAGGCTGTCATGTAGCTGCATAGCCGTGTAGCTGTATAGCCGTGTAGCTGTGCTATTGATTGGTGTTCTTGCATTGGCTCTCGATTTAATTGGTATAATTGTCAAAACTTTCGCTATGGCTTTCAAGATTGTTTCATTACGAGTGCAGTAAAATGTTATATTCAGTGACCTACACTGCAGGGGAACACATTTTTTTGTCATTTGGCCTAATGTTAGAAACTCTTGGCGTTTGCTCCTTCCACCTGATAGTCCTAACTTTGCTGGTGGTCATGAAAGTCATTTCAAATTCATTCTATTATTGCCTCACTGGAACAACCCTATCGAGGTTTTTTTTTTGTCTTGAATTTGATGTAATTTTCATGCACGTTAAACATGTTTACACCATCAAGTCGAAAAGGATATTCCAAAAGGGTTTAATGATAGTCCGATCTCTTATTTTGAACTTGTTTTGTGGTCGCTCCATTCAAAATGTACTGACATGCAAAATTACTGGTATCGTGTTATAGCTGGAAGCGTACTGATTACTGCTGATGCATTTACATTTTGCTTAGCTGTTTTTTTTTTCACCTGCTTTCAGCTTGTTAGAAATGTCAGCATTTCCATGGATTGCAAAGTCTTATTACATCATATCGACATTAGAAAATAATATGGTTGTGTTTTGTTACGCCCAATGTAATCACAGGTTTACTGTCTCTGCCCCTATCGAATAGTGACAGCTGCGGTGGCCTCTTCTACTCTATGGTGCCGACTTTCTTTGGCGCTCATGAAAATTACCTCAGATTCATGCCATCATTGCTCCAATGGAATCCACTGTTTTTTTGTTGTTTTTTTTTACGGAATCTGGGTAATTTCCATGGTCATTAAACAAGTCTATACCATCGAGTTGAAGTGGGCATGCGAAATGGTTTGAGGGCGACTTAAAAAAAACCAAAACAGTTAGGCCTAATGGCCTAGTTAGAAAGTCATTTATGTCCGCTACAGTCAAATACCTTAACACTGACACACACAATTTGTATGAATATCTTTGTTAGTACTGAGTGGTATATCCTTCGATGAAATATTGTGACGGCAAGGCACGGTGTACTTATCTATGGACCTGCTTGTTATGAGTGATTGCACATGTTCCTGGAAGTTACAGGATTGCTATCCAACGGTTAGCTCGAGCGATTGGGTCCGACACTGAGGTCGGGGAGTTAGAAGCTAGTCTAGAGCTAAATATCAAGAACTAAATGAATTAAACAGGATTTAACACTGAGGTATAAAATGGTTTCACAATAATGAACTATGAGAATATTACTGGAATTTTGTGAAGGCCATTATTCTTGCATATCATTTAGTTTCAATGGCAAGTTTACTTTGAAAATGATTACCGGGAAGTGAGATAAGGTTGATTACTCTCATTAAAATGCACGTTGAATCACGATCATTGAGAAATTAGTCGTATCTTACTCCTGGATTATCACTGTTCTAACAGACTTGCCATTGACACCTAATATGTTGCAATGTCTATCTCAATTCCTTTCATATTTTCACAGAGCGAGAGTTGTTAAAACGGGATTTGTCCATGTTTAGTTTCATGTGATCCAAATATGAATCAACAGTCGTGGCGAAACTAGACTGGTCAAAGTTCTCCATCTTCTGGAAATGAAACAGTTCCAAAGTGACCAAACTAGTTTTCCTTCTGTATGTTAAGGTTTCTCCTTTCAGCTTCTGTTCCATGGCCAGAAAACAAGTTTCGTGCCAGAAATTCCGTAAGGGAATTGTAAACTTAACAATGGTGAAATTTAAACTTACCATGATGAAATGTAAACATCTTCCTGGTATTACATGAATATCTTTCATACGCCGTGAGCAGTACCTCTGGCTTGTTGATGCCATGATTTATATGGGCATTAAATCTAGAATATATTATTTTCTTGTGATTTACCTGTATGGGCCGAGCAAACAATCTGAGGGTTTATATTTGTGCAGTTTTCTTTTTATAAAGATGCAGAATGTTGAACACCACATCGCTTGTATCGATAATAAATCCATTATAACTGTTTACTATGCACGTCATTTGTGAAGATATTTTTTTTTTTTTT
>JAWQUT010000010.1:189941-204818 GCA_033807755.1 Ellobium chinense | reverse complement strand
GAGAGAGAGAGAGAGAGAGAGAGAGAGAGAGAGAGAGAGAGAGAGAGATTATTTGGAGGAAATACTTAGTGTAAACCAGATTTGAGGGGGCCTGCAGAAGCTGGCAAAGTTCAAATCACATTCCTTCGATTTACATTGCACTTAAATTAGTAAATTTATATTAATTCTTTAGTCAGGGAATAACCTTTCCCAATTTCGTCTATTGTTATACATTTCGCTGATGTATGAAATGATACACATACAAGATATCCTTGTATAAGTCTTAGTGTCCCCGCAGGGTGTATGCGTGGGCTGTGACATAAGTGTGTCCCCACAAGGTGTAAGCGTGGGTGGTGGCAAATCCGATACCTTAGAGATGAACCCGATAGCTCCAGCCGATATTACTCCGGTAGTAGGTGTGCCATTAGCAATGAAAAAAAAATGTGATGTACACTTTTTTTTTTGTTTGTTCTGCCGCAGTATGTCTGACTGTGAGCGTGATTACTAAAATTTACCCCATTATAAATATCTTTAGTCACAGGTCAACAAGAATGACAATTCATACCTTTCAGCTTAGATGATAAGGCGGGGTCGTCAGTGCTCCCTTCCCCACCCTCTCCCCACCCTTGTTGTCTTGCCCTCTCTTTCACTGAAACTCAGTTCCCTTCCATACCTGATACACAATGTTGTACGTCTAGATCTTTGGCACCTTTTTTTTGTTCTTTTTGCCCTATTAACATTCTTATGTTATTCTACAAATACCACTGTGAGTTCGGGAAATTTCTTCCATGGAGGTTACATCTTTTGCCCGATCTTTTAACGGGAAGAAGAAGAAAAAAAAAGGGGGGGGGGGGGGNNNNGGGGGGGGGGAGGGTGTCAAAGCCCACATTTTTCACTTTTCGAAAAAGTCACCTCGAATTCTGATTTGGTCCCCAATCTTTCATTAGGTGAGTTTGACCTCGTGCTAAAGCATAGGCCTACATACTTTCTTTTTTTATCTAGAAGGCTCACATTGTACCTGGAAATTTACAATTCAATGCCTTATTTAGATCACAGAATTTTACATATTTCTACACCCTGACATTGGCTGGCAGGGCCCCAAAAAAGGGATTTAATATATTAGAGGGTTAATTGAATTGTACAAAATGAGTGATTTGCTCTTCTAATAGATGCCAAAAACCTAAGACGGCAGCAGTAGGAGTAGGAATGCAGTGAAAAGAGCTCCTTAACCCTCTAAGACCCAAGAGTGAACATATTGTTAGAAAATGTGTTGTTATATGTACTGTGTAAAGAGTGCACATGGCTTTGCTTAATACAATATTAGAGACAGAAGTTTAAAAAAATCTAAGCACAATTATCATTCTGTGGTCACAGAGGCCATATTATACGGGTATAGAATGCTAGTTTTTTGAGGACTATCTTTCATCATAATTAAATATCTTCTCTAAACTCATGTGCCAAATATGGGACAGTGGGTCCTACAGGGTTAAAGCTGCGCCATCTGGTCCTTACCGTCCAAGGTCAAGCCTCGTCTATAAAATGGCCATGTACGTTGCCTCAACTCTGGTGGATTTTGCTTCAATATTTAAATATTAGACGTCTTATATCAATTTTTCTTTGCCGAAGCGTTCGGAGAAACAGTAAACTATGATGCGATTAAATTCAAAATAGCCAGAGTCCTCTCATGCCTACCTTCTCCATCAATAGGCCTAAGGGCGCAGATATACTAAGCCCGGTTTGAAGACAACAAATGAAGGAGCATGCCTTAATTACAAATAAAATAGAGGAGATGACGGACAGTAAGGTATACTAACTCCAGCTTGCAGACACCTGTCCGAGGACAGCCGGATTGAAGTGTCGCATGTTGCATTCTATCCTTCAAGACGGACGACCCGACGACCGGAAATGACTAATAGCTGTAGGCGGGACATAAAATCGCAAAATCTAAAATGTCAAAATATACATTAAATCTTATTTTTAAGGCTAGATTTGATTCCAGCGCACTCGAAAACCCCCGGGTGCGAAGGATTTGTGATTTTCAGTGTATTTTACATACACACGAGTGTTTTTTTTTTTTACACACACACACACTAAAAGCCCTTTACCCCATGTGTAGGTTACTGTCACTGTTGCAATAAGGCGTGTCTTCATTCCAACTCTTTCGTGAAAATTGCAAAGTTCTGTTCTGCTTTTTAAAATTTTCCGAAAAGTTAATAAATTTTTATTGTGCACATTTGTCTCAAACAATTATGAAGGCAACAAATGGCGGACGCAGTATACTTATATTTTTGTATCCTTCAGCTGTCTTCATTTTACAGACAACAGGCGGACGGATCCAGTATATCTGCGCCCTAACCCGAGCGGGCTTTTAAGACCACTACAAGAGATGCAACTAATTTTGTTTTTGGGCATGGGATCCTTGGATCTGTTAATGAAGGCTGATGAGGGACATGAAATCTTACATAACCAACAGTGGGAAGAAACTTTAGCATCCTCATACCTTGAGAGTGCAGACCTTCGGTACCTGAAGCTATGTGTAAACTTAATTTCCAGAAACAAACGATAAAGCATCAGGAGCAGCAAGTCTTACACATTATCCCCAACTCCGTGAGGTCAGGAAGAGCGTTGCTAAACCAGCTATCGGTGTAAGGAATGGGGATGCGAGATGATGGGGAGGGGACAGGTGGAGGATGTAGCGATAATCTTTTCCCTCTGAGTTTGTAAGGGCTTGGGACCGTCACAGCGCTTTCGCGGTGGCCTCATTGAAAAGATTGGTGGCCCTGAAAAGGGCCTTTTTATCAGTCACTACTAGAGGTGCTGTCGGGTCATCGTCAAAGAACCGTCTGGTAAGTTTTAAAAAAAGAAAAGATTTACTCACCTTTTTTTCTGATCCCGTTCCTCTTCCTCCTTCCTGTGCCAACATGTGCTGATTAGTCTCAGGAGTTCCTGCATCTCATGACGATTTCTTTAGGGTCCCAGGCGGCTCCTCGCTCCTCCCACCATTATTCCGTGTGGGGCTCTCAGATGGTGTCGATTTACCGACCAACCCCTCCCCTTTTCGGACAACGAAGGATAATCGTAGGGGGAGAAAGGTCGGCCCCTTGTTGGTGAGAGGACTTAGGTTCGCGGCCTCCTGGCCGGTCAGCCGGCGGGAGCACTTTGGTACCTGGGTTGCCCTGTTGGCCTCTGTCATCATCTCTGGGGTCATCGAGGTATCATCAGGTGTTGAAATTCCGCTCGGACTGCGATGGGTGCAGGTTGGGCTCGATGAATACAGTGACGCTTTCATTTAACACAACGCGCAGACCTCCAAGGCGACGTCGCTTTCTTTGCCTTCCTCGGGTACAGTTTTGATTGGTGCGCGTCAATCATGTTGAGGGAGGGTGCACACCTATCAGAGGTTTGTTAGAATGTGACATCTTTTGCGCAGACCGGTCTACGGTATCAAGTTTGTTGGAAAGTGGGGGTAAAATGTTAGAACTGGTGCTTTTTCGTGTATATTATGAGTGTTGGTTAGAATTATTCAGATGGTTCTGAGAATTTATGATATCATTAGGGTCAATTATAAATTATCTATACATAAGCCCGTTGTCAATAGCGGGATTTCAAAGTTATTGTATGGATTGCATTATTGAAGAGGTTGTCGATGTCGTGTGTTGTGACAATAGATGTGCATTTTACAAAAACACTTAGACTGCATGCTGCTTAAGTAATTAAAATGCACACCTGTGTAGAAGTTTAGTTTGTTAGACTGTTCTCACTGAAATTAGCGTTCAGCAGATGACGTATTGTTCTTTATCAGTCTTGCCTTCGGAAATCATACTGACGATCACATCAATGACAAAGGTAAAATGTTACAGAAGCCTAATCTGATTTCCATCTTTGAGCCAATAAACTGTTTTCTCAACGGTCACTTAGAAGAAATTTCACAATCTCTAAGACATCTGTAATAGTTTGCAGAATTCGTTGAGCTTATTAAAAATGATGTTTAAAATACAGGTCTTTCATTTCTTTTTCGAGCTACGAACCAATACATCGAAAGGTGTAAACAAGCTAACTAGTCTAGTTTCCTTAACGACAAGTGCTCTGCACAGACGGCCACGCTGCAACAGAAGTAAATGACCCAAACTTTCAGGTGTACCTTACAAAATCAGGAAAGAATGTAAACTAATTCGCAGGCAGGTTCACAAATCTAAGGCCCATTACTGTCTTTATTACGATGTATGTAGTATTTTAAACATCATTGAATGTTTCAAACTGTTTGTTAAAGAAGACTTAGAGACTGTGGAATTTCATGTGAGTAACCATAGAGAAAACAATGTATTGGCTCAAAGAAGAATATCGGGTTAGCTATACTGAAATATTATGTGTCCTGTGTGTACTCTGTGGCACTGTTCTATGTACCCCAAATGAATAAACACCGTTATTGTTTATAATATGAATGACTTATCATAATAAAATCCGAACTTTCCGGGTCACTGGCCTCCGGCAGCACAACATACGAACACACGTACGTAAATAACACCTCACCGCTATGCTCTGCTACGCCATAACAAAGTACATTGGCGCATGCCCAGTATTGAGAGCAAGGTATGTTCCATTCTCGGACCGTCTACCGTACCAGTGGCCATATGCATAATACATACGTTAATTAACGTATTGCATTAACCATAGTGAACACTACTAATGTTTTGGGAGTTTCCCCTGGATACCACAGTGCGTTAACTAACGTAAGGATTAAGCATACGACCACAGCTTCCTCCAATCCTTTAAAAAGAAAAAAATAACCATTCCAGCAGAGCTTTTGTGGTCACATTTGGATTCCTTACGTACATTCCGTTATGGCAGCGACTGCGAGGCAGCCATGCGCATATAAGACATTTTCTGATCTCTGACGACCGTTCTACATGTTACTAGAATCAGATAAAAACTCAATAACTAATTCGTAACATGCATTATGATCATAGAACACCAGAAAATGCCACACACCCATGACTTTCTCTACTAGAACGGTCAATAAGATAACTAAGCTCAAAAATATAAAAAAAAGCTCTCTATGTGGATTACTGTGGGCATCATCGTCGTTCTGACAGTTAGTGTCCAGGTTAGAGTCCTGTTTTTTTGGAATCCATGTTCCATCTGGTCCCGTAGACCGTTGCTCCTTGTGTGCACATACGGGCGAGCATAGTGTGTGTGTGTGTGTGTGTGTGTGTGTGTGTGTGTGTGTGTGTGTGTGTGTGTGCGTGCGCGCGCGTGTGTGTGTGTGTTTGTGTGTGTTTATGTTGTATGTGTGTTCACAATCTGTTTGTGGCTATGAATGTGTGAGTGTATGTATGCGCGTGTTGGAAATAATTGTTTTTCTGTAGGGTGCCCTAAAGCTCTGTCTGTGTTGATTTGGGTGCTACAGAAAGGTATGATTATTATTATTGTTATCATTACTACTATTCTTATTATTCCATATAAAGAAGACTAGGAAAAAAAAACGGTCTTGAGTGCAGCTATTAGCACGAAAATATTTAATTTCTTTTAATATTCTTGAGTTCTTCAGCTCATACATGTACTTCGACGCTGCCATCAGAACCTGCCTGCAATTCTCAATACAACAACAACAACAACAACAACAACAACAACAACAACAACAACAACAACAACAGCAGCAACAACAACAACAACAACAGCTACAACAAAAACAACAACTACACCAACGGTAACAGTTTCAGCAACAGCATCCACAACAATAACAATAACAACAGCAAAACTAATAACAGTAACAACAATTGTAAATGAGCGGTTGTGTCAGTTATGTTCTTAACAACTTATTCAATCGCTCACGCATCCAAACTAATCGTCTGTCATTCGAACACTTGCTTTCTTGTTTTCTGTTTGTAGGTCCATCTTGGACAGCTGATCTTAATATTTCTTAGTTTCACAGGCTTCTCTACACTCATCGGAATCGCACTGATCCCTGCATTGAAAGTATGCAGCTGTACAGGGGTTCAAACAATTATATGTTTCCTTGAAGCACACTTTGCAGTTTTCAGATGTCTCCGAGTCAAGATAAGGTTCGTAGCAACCTGCGGAGGATAGAAAATGGCAAAACAGGCGTTATATCGTAGTGAAGGACTGCTGAGCTTTTACTCAAGTGTTCCCAACCACTGCAAACCATAATGGTACTGTATTATCAGAAAAAAAAAATTCTTTCAAGTTTTGACAGCATGGTGTGGTGTCTTTTCGTGTCCTTGTCAAGCCACATGATCACATTATGTCAATCCCTCAAACTTTCACCTGCTGCCCTTGTGGCCGCCACAAGCTAACGTCAGATAGGTTCAATATCTGAAGTCCAGGCATGTTGTAAATGTTGTCCAGCCGGTTGATAACACTTCTGTGTGAATCATTTAATTCTACTTAAGCAGTAGATATGTCAAATAAAATCATGCTAAGGCAATAAAAAAACAGATGACTTTGCCTGACTTACATAGTCGGACTTCATTTTAGAATTTGCATGCCCGCTGCCTTAGCTGAGAACTATAGGATGCATTGTCCAACAGAAGTGTCTAGAGCTGCTGGAACATGAATGTCGTATTCTTTTTACCCACAAGCCTGGGGTTCTTTAGTGAAGGGAAATAAATGTCCAAGCAAGGGCCAGATACTGATACTATAGCTTCCTTCTTGCATTATAAAGCACACTTGTTCGGCAATATTATGTTCTTTCTTCATGAAACTAATTCGTGAGGACTAAAGTAATTTTCACAGCGCGAACAATAACAACAACAAAAAAGCTTAAATAGACAATTAATTTTTGACGTGCACATTACCTTTAGGATACCTTTTCATTTCACAAAATGTGGTTACATATGGTTAACTATGGTCTGGAGACGGTTCAGCTATGACTGAAAGTGTCTATACTTGAACGGTTCCGAAAACCAGACATGCCCTGCTGCTCTTCTTCAAAGCTAAATAAAATCATACTTCTTGTATTTTTGAGTCGTTCGGCAGTTTCCAGGCGGATTCTACAGGAACACTAGATTTTGCCATCACTACTGGCGACCAGCAATGACTTTGTTATATATTTCATTTGTAATATTATGTATTTACATGTTTGATATGTATTGTTCTTTGTGTCTGTATTATATGAACGAGATGTATAATATTGTATAATATTATAAATCAATTTCCCTACGCGGTAAATAAAAGTCGTATTTTCTTTTTTTCTTTTTTTTTGAATTAATTTTCTTACCAGTTCCGCATCGCTTGTCGGCAGCGTAAAAGTACTCTTTGCACTTTTCAAAGCACGGCGTTCTCTTGAGTATTCCCTCCACATCCTCTCTTGTCGCCATGGCCAGAGCCAAAATAAACGTCAGGATGGTGAAGAGCTTGAGCATCATTCTGTCCCAGTTTAAGGTTGCAGGAGCCTAATTGGTTAAAAAAAAAATTGGACTGTCAGAGTCGATAGTAGCAGAGTGTAGAAATAATCAAATAACATGAAACCACACAACAAAAGTGATGAAATTCAATCTTGAATTTGTGAAAAAAATAATTGTTACAGGCAGTGTTTCCCAACGGCTTCAGCTCATTTCATTTGTGCGGGCCTGTGATCTGCAAAGGAAGGCCAGAGTTTAAACTCTTTTTCATGTAATTCAAAATTGTGAAAAATCTAAATGAAGGACCCCCACTAAAATATTATAATTTGAGCACAGTGGTGGCACCAGACCTGCAGACTAGTTCTGGCCTTCTCGGAACGTTTCTGTGGTTGCAGGAGGGAAATTTTTATTAAATGGCTCAAAGAGGCTTTTACAATTTGGCTCCTGCAACCTCAAAAAGAAAACTGCTGTTTCCTATCATAGACCTTTACCCTCAACATGACTGCTCTATAAAGCCAAGAATTGTTGTGAAGTCTTGATCAGAGTTTGACAATGACAAAACCTTTTTGAGGTAAGGGAAAAACGAGTAGTAGATATCTTCATCTGTTAAAATCACTGGTCTAAGATCTAGATCTAAATAGTTGACTGTCGAGTTTAGGTTGGACACATCTGTTCATCATCTCTCTATCATCNCTTCTAAAGTCCACATTCCCCTTCCCCATTTCTGTTGCAAGCCATCATTTAACAGTGTATAACAAATAGCTGTCCAGCCTATGAATCCCCATTTCTCTCCACATGACTACTGTGCACCTCTACTAGTTCATTCATTTATCTTTGTCCCCCTCCCTTGCCCCCTCCCCCACCAAAGCTCCTTCCCCATTTCCAGTACTAAACTAATCTATCTACTGAACTCCACTGGACTACCAAGTTTTGTATCAACACATCTCACACCCACCAAGTTTGATGAAATATAATAATATACATATTTCTACACCATGACACTGGCAGGCAGGGTCCCCCCAAAAGATGGAATTTATATATTAGCGGATTAATTGGCTTGATCTGGCCTGCTGACACGTGCCTAAAACCATGACCAGTGTAAGGGCGTCTGTTTAGTAGCCCGTCCTCGCAGTCTCCATTGGATGATCACTGGTTGTACCGTACAGTGAGAGCCGTAAGTGACCATTGCTGTCTCGACTAATGTTTGGTAATAAATGTTGCAGGTGGACCAGTTGAACAAATCTGTCTTGTGCAAGATTTACAACTCCTGGCTGATCTATCTGGGTCGAACATTTGTGGTTTCTGTTCTATGAAAGCGTTGCTGGAGCTTTAAGACAGCAGCGTGATAGCAACTAACGTTTGCCGCCTCTTGCCCCACAGCTGTTTCGCTATTAGCCTTCTGCAGCTTCTTAGTTTGCAAACGCGCAACTCTGGCCTACGTTTTCTTGGTTCCCGCGATTCACGAAAGGGTTGATTCTTTGGTTCTGTGGGCGGAGATTCTAAGCAAAGGAAGTCTCAGTCTGCGAGCGATGAGAAAACGCTAGAAAAAAGTGCACTGACTTGCGAGTGATGTTTGCTACACCAGTGTCTTTGCCTTATTTATTAGCACTAGCGGGTTCCCCGTTCTACGAACGGAAAGGAAAGGAAAGGAGGCTAGACTAAAAATAAGAGTATTTGAGATAGATTTATGAGGAACACAAAGTACAGATGATAAGATAACATAATATATTGACATTTGTCCGCAAAAATGAACAAAGCTTCACCACACCGCATGACGCGCGATCTGAGAATGAAAGTCACGATCACCAAACGTCGTGCGATCTGAGAATGGACGTTCCGGTCTGAGACGGAAATGACGGGCTTGACGGAAGTAGATTATCACGTCGTATTCGCAATCATTGATTGATAGATGATAATTATGACTCAATTTCTGAAAAATATATACGTTTTCGGAAAAAAATATTTAGACCACGTACAGGTTTGGTAGATTTTACATACGTGTGCCAGGTATCATTCCTCTGTGTTGCGTATTAAAAAAAGCCTTTGCGGGAACAACGTTGGGCCCAAGCTCCATTATTATATGACAAGACTAACACCCCATTTGACAAATGGGCAGGCAGGCAATGCACCAGCGGCGAAAGAATACCTAGCGCACCGAATGCATTAGACTCCGTGAAAAAGTTGGACGATTTGCGAATCGGCGGATTGAAAAGATCCATCGGAGATTGTATTTCGTTGCTATACACATTCTTTTTTTTTTTTTTAAAGGGTAAAAAAAAATAAAAAGGACTGATGTGTATAGTTACTTTTTGTGTATTTTTCTACGAATTTAAATGACAATGACAATGACAATGACAAAAAGATTTAATGCAGACTTTGAAAGAAGTATATGCATCAAAACCGCATGTTTTTACGTTACGTAGTTCTCAAGTAATCTGTGACACAAATTTGGCTGAAGCGTTTTATTAATATTGATATATACTAGCGCTGATTGTTGCCACATCCACCTCCGACATAAGTTCGTTGGCAAAAAGTTCCATTTGCAAATTTGAAACCATAGTTGGTGTCCACTATCTTGCTGAGCCCCAACTTCCGATGTACGCAATATAACCAACATTTAGAAACTGCTCTCATTTCTTCGCCGCGGCTTACGCGCAACAGCCTAAAAAAAAAAAAAATGATACCTCTGATCAAAACGTGCTATGGAGCACTTTCGGGTTTGAGTCGCTTTGGTCTCGTGAGGAGAATAGATCTAATGCCTTACCATTACTAATGCACTATTTTGCGCTTTGGCGCGCATTCTTTCATGTCAAATCCAACGACACCTGAGTTAGAGCTGAGCACTAAAGCACTTTCACTGCATGACTTACCCGAAAAGCCAACGGAAACGCTGATTAGAGCTCCTTCAGTGAATGTCGCGGGCTCTCTGCAAGGGGTTATAAAGTTAGCGTCCGATTCGAAATCTTGCTGTGCTTTTTAATTTTGTTGTCACGAAGCTGATGACTGATTAGACGGAGTTTGACACCTCATAGTTTTCTTCAAAAGCGTAAGTATCATAAACTGGTGACTTTCATACCTTCCACATAGAACTGTCCGTTAGGCGCAATTTTTTTTGTGTGTGTGTAACAAACAAACAAGCAAATTTATTTTCAGATGCGAAACAGGGAAGTAGATGAAAATAGCAATTACTTCTGGTTCGTGAGTATCTATCTATGGTGTTTGGAGAGCTAAATACCAAAAAGTTACTAACTTGATCTAAAGCCGAGGGAAGTCTTGCCAGCTAAAGAACGAGTTACCTACCTGTTAGTTGCTTCACGCTTTCTCTGCAGTAGTACAATGACGTTACACCTTTATCAAACATTAACTTATGTAGATTTCTCTTTCATATCAAAGAGGAACATCTGTATATCATTAGTGCTGTGAAAACGTGTATGGGTCATTCCATGTGAAATGTTACCTGAGGACCAATTTTTCACACGCAGTGTACTATGAAGCAAGTTGGTGCATCATTGTGCAGAAGAGTTGGGATAATTCAACGTATTTGGAAGGAAGAGTTCACTCCCTACTCTGCAAACTAGCTTTCTTCTCTAGAATATTGTGTTACCATTCTGTCCCATCAGTTACCA
This sequence comes from Ellobium chinense, assembly GCA_033807755.1. Classification (NCBI taxonomy): domain Eukaryota; kingdom Metazoa; phylum Mollusca; class Gastropoda; order Ellobiida; family Ellobiidae; genus Ellobium; species Ellobium chinense. Next base: position 193,852 of record JAWQUT010000010.1, on the reverse strand, counting down.
ATATTTTGTCCCATCAGTTACTCAGAAAGAAGGCCATAGTGTGCTTAATTAATGTTATTAGATGAAATTGTTTTATCCACATATTAAGATGCTTTATCCGAGTGTATAAAAATATGAAGATGCTTTATCCGAGTGTATGAAAATATGAAGATGCTTTATCCGAGTGTATAAAAATACGTTTTTTCTATTATCAGTGGTTAAATTTCAGAAATTTTGCTACTTGAGGTTGCCATGTAAAAACGAAGGTACTTTTTTTTCTGTGCCATCAGTTACCAACCCTATGTGTGATTATATGAGATCCAGTTTGTCTCTCCACTCAGATGTTAGTTTTGTCAGTTAATTTGCCATTGCTGTCTTTTTATTTATGTAAAGAAAACTAAATGGAATGGATTATAAGTAAGTCTGTGACTGTTTTTTTTGTTTGAAAAGTATTGTCTAAATGTCCCGTCAGTTAGCATAGAGTGACCCATATGCTGTTATTGTTTTAATATTGTGTAAACACTGTATATTGCAATTACTTTTCTTTCCTGTGAATAGACTCTTGAGGGAGAACTTCTGGTGGTGGGAATTTTACGAGGGAAAAGTATTTTTTTTTGCATTAAAAAATACCTTGATCAGAGAAAGTCTGAGGAACAGAGAGTAGCGTAAAGTTTAAAGATAAAAATATGGATCTTTAATATACAGTACACACAACTGTTAAAACGAAATCTACGCTACTAAAGGACTTATGTTCGGTTTAAACAGTTTCAATTAAGCAAAGAAGCCCGAAAAGAGGTAATTAAGCGGAGATCTTGTTTCCTTCCGCTTTAACGCTGCTTTTGGTTTAACCCTATTTTGTTTTAACCGTTTTCTACTACAGAAAGAAAACATTGTTCATTCATAGTCAGCCCGAACTTCAGTATCATTTATTAGTGGAAGAACTGCCGATACGAAAAATAATAGTATTGTTTAATAGTGGCATACAGAAGTTATTATGAAATTGGCCAGAATGGCCAACTGTAGTTTTTAAAATTACAATTGAAATAAAATCTGAAATAGTGCAGAAATACAGAACAGATGCAATGGGACGGTTGGAGAAACTACTTATAAACTATACAAATTACAATGTCATATATTAGACAAGACTAACACCCCATTTTACAAATGGGCAGGCAGGCAACGCACCAGCGGCGAAAGAATACCTAGCGCACCGAAAGGCATTATAGACAAATGCATTAGACTCCGTGGAAAAGTTGGATGATTGGCGAATCGGGCGGATTGAAAAGATCTATCGGAGATTGTATTTCGTTGCTATACACATTCTTTTGTTTTTAAAAAGGTAAAAGAAATAAAGAGGACTGATGTGTATGGTTACCTTTTGTGTATTTTTCTACGAATTTAGATGAAAACCGCATGTTTTTCGTTACGTAGTTCTCAAGAAATCTGTGACACAAATTTGGCTGAAGCGTTTTATTAATATAGATATTACACTATATTTCTGTCATAACATCTGGAGTGAAGAAAAAGCTCACAGACGGGACAACAATACAATACTATACTTCAATAGTACAAGAATAAGACAACTATCATGTATGAACCGTAAGCTGTCATATTTTGGTAAGTGTACTTAGCTCATAAAACCCTCTTAGATTCATTTTCCCCCAGGTAAGAGAAGATTACTCTAATTGTTTGCATCATACACTATTTACGGTGACATATTATTCTTATGATGCTTTTAATTTTAATGTGATCTAGTATTATTTTATGGTTCACTCTCTCACTACAATCCTGTGCATTTTTTTTTTTTGCATGCTCGCATTTCTGAGCCTCGTATCCCCGGCAGATCACGAAAAAAAAACTTGTACAAGTCACACAGTGGAATCTCAACAATCCGCACAGAGAGAACTCACGTTGTGAGGACGTGGCAATACCATGAACTCCAGTTCAAAAAACACTTTGAAAAGATAATGCGGATGTTAGATAACTATCTCATCATCTCTTCTGAATAATAGCTCTAGCAATATTGTTATAGATTATATCCTGGCAGTAGCTGATACAAAGCGAGGTTTGTAATTGGTAGGCTATTCGCATCATGACTGATGTATATCAAAGCTTTATTATACATTTCATATATCCGCTGAAATAATTCTTCTAACCTCGTGTTACAAAGTAAAAACAGCAGCAGCAGCAGCAGCAAAAACAACAGCAAGAAACCAGTAACAACGATAACAACAATTGCAACAGCAACAGCAGCAGCAAAAATAACAACAACAACAACAAAAATAACAACAACAACAACAACAACAACAACAACAACAACAGCATCAACAACAATAACAACAACAACAACAAGAGCACCAAAAAAAACCCCAATAATAACGACAACAACAATTGCAAAGATCTATTTACAAATAGCATCCACGCTCAAAATTTCAGTGGGCTTGTTGGGGTTGGGTCAGTTTTAAAATTTGGGCCACATAATGAGCTGTGGGTGACAGTTAAACTTTGGGTTCAGACGGCAGCTCAAAATGTTAATAGAGCCCATAGAGGAAAAAAAGCACCAGTCTCTTTACAGGTGGGTAACCTCCATTCTGTGATGCACGGATTTTTGACTTCCTCACTTTTCTTGGGGCGAGGGTATGTCATACTGTGGTGTAGTCGATCCACGGTAACGTCATAAGGTTTGTTCATTGTTACTTTTATGAGGAAATACACCCGAAGTGATTTTAAGAGGCAAAAAGACATATTCTAATCATTAAGNTCTCAACAATCCGCACAGAGAGAACTCACGTTGTGAGGACGTGGCAATACCATGAACTCCAGTTCAAAAAACACTTTGAAAAGATAATGCGGATGTTAGATAACTATCTCATCATCTCTTCTGAATAATAGCTCTAGCAATATTGTTATAGATTATATCCTGGCAGTAGCTGATACAAAGCGAGGTTTGTAATTGGTAGGCTATTCGCATCATGACTGATGTATATCAAAGCTTTATTATACATTTCATATATCCGCTGAAATAATTCTTCTAACCTCGTGTTACAAAGTAAAAACAGCAGCAGCAGCAGCAGCAAAAACAACAGCAAGAAACCAGTAACAACGATAACAACAATTGCAACAGCAACAGCAGCAGCAAAAATAACAACAACAACAACAAAAATAACAACAACAACAACAACAACAACAACAACAACAACAGCATCAACAACAATAACAACAACAACAACAAGAGCACCAAAAAAAACCCCAATAATAACGACAACAACAATTGCAAAGATCTATTTACAAATAGCATCCACGCTCAAAATTTCAGTGGGCTTGTTGGGGTTGGGTCAGTTTTAAAATTTGGGCCACATAATGAGCTGTGGGTGACAGTTAAACTTTGGGTTCAGACGGCAGCTCAAAATGTTAATAGAGCCCATAGAGGATAAAAGGCACCAGTCTCATTACATGTGGGTAACCTCCATTCTGTGACGCACGGATTTTTGACTTCCTCACTTTTCTCGGGGCGAGGGTATGTCATACTGTGGTGTAGTCGATCCACGGTAACGTCATAAGTTTTGTTCATTGTTACTTTTATGATTATGAGGAAATACACCCGAAGTGATTTTAAGAGGCAAAAAGACATATTCTAATCTTTAAGTGGATTTTAACATTTAACAGCGAAACAGTGAGGAGGATTTTGGCATGGGGATCGTGGCACCTATGGACATGTCCGGAGTGATGTGATGAAGTTTCCGGCTACAGGTAACAAGTAACAGCGTGAGAAGCAAAGTAATAATAATAATAATAATAATAATAATAATAATAATAATAATAATAATAATAATTAGTTGAAGTATCCCGGCGCTGCCGGGAAAGGGGGAGGGGAGGGGAAGGAGGGATGTGAAGCGTCAGTGAACTATCACGTTTCTCCCTCCCCCCCCCCC
>JAWQUT010000010.1:185087-189855 GCA_033807755.1 Ellobium chinense | reverse complement strand
TCGAGTCCAAGTCACAAGCGCAATTTCAGCAAGTCGAGTCAAGTCCAAGTCATTTGCAAAAGCGTGGCAAGTCAAGTCAAGTCAAGTCACCAAAAATATTCAAGTCATTAGCAAGTCATCGATATTTTGCACAATACCTTGCTGTGTCTTGAAAACGGCAAGTCATTTTTTTCACGTTATATAATTTTCAGTAGCATTTATTATTGCTGTGCCATTAAGACTGTCAAATATACAAGGAAATGAAGATGAAAACAAGTCAAAAAAGGATTGCGATGTAAAAGGGACTGATTTGCCTGTAAATAAAATCAATACTGATGGCAAGTACAATAGAGTCAACTCCTTGCTGCTTAATCACAGCGTTCATTTATTCACAGCTTGTGTTGAATTACAACATTTCTGCTGAAACTGAAGTATGTATAAAAGTTACTGGATAATTGCAGCTTCAAAGTAACTAGAAAATATGAAAGCTAATGAAGAACTATTTCAGGTCACTGAAACTGTGACAAAGGAAAATAGAGTATTCATGATTTAACAACAGTATGCTTATCGACCAATAATGTTGTCACAGCTGGGCTTTGTGTAATAGGCCCGTATTTCTCACACTTTTCATACCCCTAACTCTTCGCACTCATTGTCGCCTACAGAGTGCCCGACACTTGGGTTATAACCTGGCCACAAAGATCAAAGATCATTCCCATTCCGAGGCATCTTTAGCATATATGTGTTGACATGAAGATAGCACTGAGGGACTGAATGATAATTCAGATGCCCACAGATCGACCAGTCAGTCACAGCATGTTGCACCTTAGTGGGTATCAGGGAATGAGCTTAATAGATTAACACTAGGGGACACTGTGAATTGCTCTGTTGTCAATAAGTGATAACAATAATGATTGATTGATTCGTTGGCTTTTCGGACATCCATTAAGAAAGTCAATGAGTTCTTATTTATAATATTAACATTACCCAAATAACATGTCTTTAGTTTTTAGGCAACTATACTTTGCACCATTATTTTTTTTAAGTCCTTAAATCAGTCACAGTTAATTATGTAATTTATATGAAAATAAAGTTTTGTAAAATTTTTAAGCAAAAAAAAAACAAAGCAACTATTTGATAAAGTTTAAAAAAAAAGTAAATATATAAAATAATAATAATAAATAAAATATTGCCCTTTACAATTGAAATGTATTAGTTATTTCCCTTGACAATTATGTCTTCACACAATTGCGCTTAGCTTTTAAAGTATTTTCTGGCATCATGGAGTGAATCCTAGTGATAATGTACTCAGCTAAACATCTACAGTACTCCACCCCACTAGTCTACATGTCCCAATGACATAATCTACGCTACATCTAATCAAGAGACACATCTCGCAATGAGCATAGACTAGATTAGACTATTCAAGTCATTAGCAAGTCATCGATATTTTGCACAATACCTTGCAGTGCCTTGAAAACGGCAAGTCATTTTTTTCACATCATCATGCACCCACTACTTACTTGTCTGGGTGAACATTGTTGAAATGTCTAACAAAGTTAGACGTTCCAGTGACGTCTTTTATGACGTTGCCCCAAACATTACATGTGGCAACTCTGCTTTTTTCTCTGCTTGAAAAATTCGAGTAGCCAAACAAAATGATGGCTGGTTCCTTTGCCGACGACGCCATTTCTCATCCTGATTTTTCAGCGGGAATGAGCTTATTTCGATAAAAACAAAATAGTGGTGAGATCGGTCGGCAGTCTTAGCAGTTAAAAATCAGTGTGAAATTTTCATGACAATAGGCCTAGAAAGGCACGGGAAATACGCATCAACATAAAGGGGTTTTTTTTTACGATCCGTGTCACTTTATGAAACTGGTGACTTGGCAAGTCATTTTGGTCGCAAGTCACGAGTCTCAAGTCCGTCCAAGGGCGAGTCGAGTCGAGTCCAAGTCACAAGCGCAATTTCAGCAAGTCGAGTCAAGTCATTGGCAAAAGCTTGGCAAGTCGAGTCAAGTCATTGGGTGACTCGAGTCAGACTCGATTCCAAGTCATTTGACTTCGAGTCTACAGCCCTGACCCGAAGCATTACAGCAGCTGTGATTCCCGCCTATGAATATTCCCGCGTACGCAAATTTGGATAACGTCATCCACTAGAGAAATGTTATTTTGTTTCGTCGATCTGGTGTCGACATGTGCGTTCAAATTTCCAGTGGCAAACGAAACGCAATGTCTTTCCGGTACGAAATTTGAAAGTTTTATTTGGAGCCGACGCATGGAGCTATAAAGAACACTGGAGTGCGTATCACGTGATTTTGGCGATGCGAGGTTGAAGACAATAGACGCCATCTTGGGTAGGGATGTGCAGCGGCGAATGAAGGCGGAGAGAGGGATTTTCAATTTTGTTTTTCACCAGACTACGTCGTAACCATGGTACAGACCTGCTGTGAACTGCAACAACAGATGTACCAAGGAAACTTTACAAAGAACCTAGCACCACCACAGTACAATACTAAAACTGCTGTTTATTTATTACTATTGTAATTGTTTATTTATTCTTTAATTTCCTAACACTATATTTTATTTACCACTTGTAATCGCCACCACAAAACGAAAGCCCAGCTAGAGATAGAGATAGAGAGAAAGAGAGAGAGAGAAAGAGAGAGAGCGCTAGATAAGGGTAGGCCTACTAATACTATAGGCAGCAAAGCAGCCGCCCGCTCGTACCTTGCACAGTGTTGCCACTCGTAGGGATTTTCCCCTACTGTAGGGGAAAATTGCTTTTCGTAGGGGGTAGGGGAACCCTACGGGCAAAACTGTCAAATGTAGGGGAAAGTGCTCATAAGATTGGACACAACATTGCAAAGAATAAAATGATGGCCAATCATACACTTCGCGCGTAGGGGAATGTAGGGAAAAATTAGCCTCGCTGTAGGGGAAAACCATCAGTCCAGAGTGGCAACACTGACCTTGCCCTAAGTCGTCCGCCATGTTAGTTGCGCGCCGGCGGTGTGCGCGAAAAGGGGTGTACGCACTCCAGTGAGTCGACGAAATGGCAGAATGAATGCCGGAAACAAAGAAAGAGAAAAATGCGACATAAACTTTATAAATTGACTAACCAAATCTTGCAATTTCCGTGAGCAGACAGTGATGCTAAACATTCTGTATCGGATATTGTACATGTTGACGTTTTCAGCCGAATTTTTGAAACAGCGGTTTTGACGATTATGCGTTAGGAAGGGAGCGTGCCACGCCCCCGATCCAGTCTTATAATATAGATAATGCGTTTATAAGTTTCTTATTCAGGCTAATGCCCGCTTCAGCGACTTCACAATGTTAACCAATAAGTCTATCCAAGCGACGCTTTTCATAAATAATTAACAGATTGAAGACACTATTCTTGACCCACATCCGGGCAGGTATTACCCAATGAGATACAATGTCAAGGTCCTTCGTGGAATTTTGCAGGCGCTAGCTGATCTTTTTACCGGGTTAAATTAGAATAGTTGCAGGTTTGACTCCCCCTCGAAGCAAAAGAGACATAAGAAGTCAACGGGCGGACACTTGGGAGTCATGACTCCAACGTAGACCAGTCCTTTAGAGTGCCATGAACTCAAAGGGCCGAAACACTTGCTAGCCTAGAGATAGCTTCCTCTGAAGATAAGAGATAAGAGATAAGATAAGATACTTTATTTATCCCCGTGGGGAAATTTTTCTTTGTTACAGTGATGCATACAATTATACATACATTAACAGACTCACAGACTCACACACTCTCACACATATTACATGATACATGCGCAGCCCCAGTCACTCACTCTGTCACGCTCTCNATATTACATGATACATGCGCCGCCCCAGTCACTCACTCTGTCACGCTCTCGGCTTCACCCTTCACTGCTCACACAGCTTACACACTGCAGTTCACTGTGCACTTTAGAAACACTCTATTGGCCCTAACCTAAGAAAGAGTCCCGGATTATTCGCACTGAGTATGAGAGTTTTCTTTCTATTATTACTACTAGTTACATACTGGTAATATCAAAATCTGGTTACGTCGGAGAACTGTGTCTTGATTAACAACAATACCGTTTGCGAAACAACATCGGGACGTACTCAGCTTGCAAACAGAGGGAAGAGAGGCACAAATTTCACGACGTGGGAAGGGAGGGGAATTTTTTTTTGTTTTGGGGATGGGGTGGGGGAGGGGGAATTATGATTATTGTATCTGGCAGTGTTATCGAATATAAAGATACTGTCCTATGATGGTGTTTGTATGTAGTCTACGACCGAAGTGCTGGAGTTCATGCACAAGAGACTGCTGGATCGGAAACGTATGTAGTCTAAGCGGAAACAACATGTGAAAACGGATTTCCTAACAAGGTGTGATACAGTATTTTGATCTTACCGCACTGTTTTACTTTCAGTAGCGTTGCTGATTTTCAAAAAGAAAAAAAAAAAGGGGCAATCTCAACTTGAAAACGAATTCTCCTATTGCATAATAATCATAGCCTGATATTGGCTATAAGGCATAAACAGTACTCTGAGGACCTTCAATAAATCGTGTGTTTTACTGGTGAGACATCTTCAAATAAACATGTCTTTAATTTATGATCGACTTTGTTATTATTGTTGTTGGTGTTGCTGCTGGTATTGTTGAAATTGTCCTTTTTCTCATTCATGTTGTTGTTGTTGTTGCTGTTGTTGTTCATGTTGTCGTCGTTGTTGTTGTTGTTGTTGTTGTCGTTGTTGTTGTGGTGGTTGTTTTTGATGTTATTGTTGTTGTT
>JAWQUT010000010.1:175087-182587 GCA_033807755.1 Ellobium chinense | reverse complement strand
TTAGGTGAAAACCGCATGTTTTTACGTTACGTAGTTCTCAAGAAATCTGTGACACAAATTTGGTTGAAGCGTTTTATTAATATTATAGATTAGTAATGAGTGTGAGTCTCCCAGATGCAGTGATGGAGCTTCGTAACCTAGGACCAACCAAGACTGTAAACAGACTTCATGACATATTTTATACGAACCTCTTAGTTACCTATCATCTGTGGAATGTAGGGCACACTTGACACGAGGACACCGCCTAATATGTTATTGCTAATAATTAAATGCTGAGGACACAGTCGCTTGAACTTGAATAATAATATAATTATAGGCCCGTGTAAACGTATGAAAGAACACTAATTAGTGTTTATATATTATCAGCAAAGAAGAGATAGAATTAGCCCATTAAAAGTCCAAACCTTAGCGAAATTATGTGATCATTAAAATTGTTGATGTTTCAAAATGTCGGGCAGGTCTTCTTCTTCATTAAGTAGGCCGTGGGTTATACGTCGACGTAGGCTAGATGCAGTGTAATTTAAAGTTTTAGGTGAATAAGGAAGAACATACTTCTTTGTATAATTTGTAAAGGCAAGGTCACAGGCCCTCCCTGTGTGCATTTGATTCCTGTATTATGATATATAATGAGGTCACTCTACCCAGTGGAATTGCAGTCATGGGAAAGATTTGTACTGCCTAAGTTAAATCATTTCCCGGGTACCATGGGTAAGGGGGCGTAGAAGCTCAACAGTATTACATAAATGCGTGCGTTTTCAGTTTTTAGGCAAAATTGATAATTGATCTATGGATGTCAGAAACACCACTTTTGTAGATGTCCCCAGAGCCTCACTGAAACAAATTTGAATGCCCAATGAACACAGTACTGCAACTTAGGGATTAGACGTTAACAAATATGGTAACCATTTCACAACCATTTCTTAAAATATTACGTTGTGCTTCCGCTGTGTGGTATGGAAGGAAGTGTCATTTTAATGATTCTCCATCCTATTTATTTGTCAAGAAGTAGTGATTTATTCACATACACATCACCAGACACGACATGGAAGTAAGCTCCCACTATTTGTCAAGAAGTAGTGATTTATTCACATACACATCACCAGACACCACATGGACGTAAGCTCCCACTATTTGTCAAGAAGTAGTGATTTATTCACATACACATCACCAGACACCACATGGAAGTAAGCTCCCACTATTTGTCAAGAAGTAGTGATTTATTCACATACACATCACCAGACACAAGATGGAAGTAAGCTCCCACTATTTGTCAAGAAGTAGTGATTTATTCACATACACATCACCAGNTTGTGCTTCCGCTGTGTGGTATGGAAGGAAGTGTCATTTTAATGATTCTCCATCCTATTTATTTGTCAAGAAGTAGTGATTTATTCACATACACATCACCGGACACAACATGGAAGTAAGCTCCCACCATTTGTCAAGAAGTAGTGATATATTCACATACACATCACCAGACACGACATGGAAGTAAGCTCCCACTAACGCGATTTCTTCCCTTAATTATTACATCTGAAGGTGTGTCAATTTCAGGTCAGTTTATTATAAGTATATACCAATAATGACCATACATATATATTTTTGAATAACGTTAACAGTAACATTTTATCCATTAGCGCCTGATTTCGTACTGTTATCTGTCGCATATCGATCTTTCCATTAATATTAATACATATCGTGCCATCTGCGTTCACAACTCGACAGTCATCCACTTCCATTTTCACACAGCCACCAGAATGCTCTCTCTCTCTCTCTTTCTTTCTGTCTCGTCACAAGCTATTCGTTCATACTCGCTTTCTTTCATGCTTTCTTATCATTTACAAAACATATCAGTTTTTGTCGCATGCATTTATCAGAAAATGTTTAAAACGCTAGTCTCTGAGATAAATATGTGGCACAAAATAGGAGATGGTTTAATTTTGTTAAATGATTTCTGATACCGTGGAACAAGGATAATACGTTCACCCTGAGACCGACCACAAATGTATTTATTAACAAAAATAAGTATTAACCATACACAAAACGTAGAGGAAAAAAATCGAGACCAAAATTACTGTATTCAGTATCCGTGTCTAGTATACGTACTATGCGTGTCCGTATTAAATGTGGCGCGTTGTATTTCATAAAGAATATTGATTTTTGTATTCTAGGTTCAACAGTGATTTTTTTTTTTTGGTCAGAAGCTTAATTCTAAAATCGGCCAACGTGGAGCATTCGAGCAAACATGGGTAGATGTTTCTGTATGCACAGTTCGTAGACATGAAAAGCTTGCAGATTTCACTAGAAATCAATCTCCTAGAGTATGGGGTTTGGGCATACATTGATGGTTAAGACGATGATTTCACTTTTCCGTTTGCAATTTACTCTTTTGTGTTTTTTTTTTCAAGTATAAAGTCTAAATTATATCTAGTCTATATCTTGCAGTTAGTAGAAGTGAGGTTTATGCCTCTAGACCAGGAACAGAGACACCAGTTTCTGAAGGTAAAAGGGGTCATTCATAGTATAGTTTAATAAAAGTCCTGAAAACTGCACACCAATAATATTTAGTACACCAGCAGGTTCCCCGTTCTGCGAAAGGAAAGGAAAGGAGGATAGACTAGAAATAAGAGTATTTGAGATAGATTTATGAGAAACACAAAGTACAGATGATAAGAGAACATAATAATAATATATCATATTGACATTTGTCCGCACAAATGAACAAAGCTTCACCACACCGCATGACGTGCGATCTGAGAATGAAAGTCACGATCACCAAACGTCGTGCGATCTGAGAATGGAAGTTCCGGTCTGAGACGGAAATGACGGACTTGACGGAAGTACATTATCACGTCGTATTCGCAATCATTGATTGATAGATGATAATTATGATTCAATTTCTGAAAAATATATACGTTTTCGGAAAAAAATATTTAGACCACGTACAGGTTTGGTAGATTTTACATACGTGTGCCAGGTATCATTCCTCTATGTTGCGTATTAAAAAAGCCTTTGCGGGAACAACGTTGGGCCCAAGCTCCATTATTATATGATATAAAAGGAAATGATCAGTAATAAAATCTCAGCCAGTGCAGGATCCCATGGATGTCTGTATGACCTCACATTAGAATATTTACATAAAAGTCCTCCCAACCGTGCTAAAACCGATAATGATAAATTAAGAGAAAAGAGCAACTAACACGTCATTGTGAAATTTCGATAGCTGATACAGGCGTTCTTCATCAGGGAAAATATGTAAACATTAAAAGGGATTTGAGGGGTACTCCAATACCAACGTTTTGTGGTGGGATTTGGGATAGGAAGGGGCAGGGAAGGAAAGGGAATTTGGATAATTTGTTGCGAGATGGCTTTCATAATTGTTCCGTTGCTTTTGAGATTGGAGATACGAGCGTCACTGGCATCTCGTCCCTTCATAATATTAATTAGGGCGATTTAGTCTGTTATGTTATTTATGAAAAGCTTCGAATTTACAGCAGTTTTTTATACTTGTTTCTAACATGATGTAATTTGCTTTTAAAAAAACCAAAAAAAAAACTGAAACTAGTCTAGTTACTGTAAAGTCAAAGCTTTTCCGACGTTAGCGTAAGTGACGTGCAAGTTTGCGGGCACCGCCCAGCATTTCTGTCCTCGGCATCGAGATATAAGGTCAATGACATTGTGTTCATGGCCCGAACAATACGCTTTGCTACGGATGGGAGGTCAGTGATCTGAACACATTGTTACTCTTGGCTCAGAAAATGAGATTCTCTAGTCCAATGCAATTTCCCATCGCATTGTTAACCATTTTGTGATCATGGTAATCCTGGGCCCTGCCAAGCCACTGTACTTTTATTGTGTTTGAATCTCTCCCCTGTCTTACTTCTCCACGCTCTTCTACACACACACACACACACACACACACACACACACACACATACACACACACACACACATATACACACACACATACACACACACACACATACACACACACACACACACGAAAACACACATACACACACACAAACACACACATATATATACACACACACACAAACACACATACACACACACAAACACACACATACATTCACACACACATACACACACACACTTACACACATTCAATCACACAACACACACAAACACACACACAAACACACACAAACAAACACACACACACATACATTCACACACACAAACACACATTAACACACACATACAACAAACACACAAACACACACCCACAAACACACACACATTTACACACACACACACACGCACACACACATATACACACACACACACACACACACACACACACACACACACACACACACACACACACACACACTTACACATTCGTTAGCTTTGATTCTCAAAAACAAACAAACAAACAAAGTGTCCTGCTTGAAATATGAACAGCACAAGACTTTAATCTGTTCTATTCATGACAAATACGGGAAGAATAAATAATATGGTAGAGGTCGGGCAAGCAGAAACCGGAACGGTCAATTCCACAATAGTAGGATGGAAGACACTTTTTGCGGCAGACTTAGGAAATTAGTGCCTTTTGTGAAATCTCGTTCACACTTAGAGAAAGAGGACTAGTTAATCCTCCTCGTGGAAGTTTTAGAAACGCGAATTCTGTAATGAGTATAACAAAGAGTATAAAAACTCTCTTACTCCTACATCGTTACACAATAAGTCACAGGTAATAAGAATGGTAATAACAATAATTACTTGTATCTGAATAGCGTTCAACCCCATCAAGAAGCTCTGAGCGCTTTTACAGAATATTTACTAATTTATTAATCTATATATATAAAACGCTTCATCCAAATTTGTGTCCCTGATGTTTTGAGAACTACGTAACGTAAAAATATGCGGTTTTCACCTAAATTCGTAGAAAAATACACAAAAAGTAGCTATACACATCAGTCCTCTTTATTTTTTTTTACCCTTTAAAAAAAAAATGTGTATAGCAACGAAATACAATCTCCGATATATCTTTTTAATCCGCCCGATTCGTTAATCGTCCAACTTTTTCACGGAGTCTAATGCATTCGTCTATGATGCCTTTCGGTGCGCTAGGTATTCTTACGCCACTCTGCGTTGCCTGCCTGCCCATTTGTAAAATGGGGTGATTCGCTTTGTTCGGAACATGCCATATTTCCCTATAAGTACACGCATACAATCGCACATACAACCCAAAATGTGGTAGAGTGTTCACTAAATATACATAATCTGATGTTCATTTTCATCACATTTTATGATTGCAGTTCAAGAACACGAACTTATATAATACAATGATACAATTTTCAGAACATGCGCATTAACGATGGGATCTTATTATTATGTGGTAAGAATTACATTAACTCTGCATTTTGAACCGATGCACTTACGTCATTCTTAAGATGGCAAGAGATCCCCTCATTAATGCGCAAGTTCTTGAATGCTCGAATGGAGAACTCAGAGAATCGCCACACTGACCGGAAGTCAGCTTCCTCTAGGCTGACAATAACGTCGGGGATGTTGTGTGAAAACTTCAGACAACAGCTAGCTTCAGATATTAAAATTTTGTTGCATGGTAAAAAACTACGAAATAATTATTTCTTCTTTTTAATTCACCTACAGGGGCAAATTATCTCACTCGTTCAGACATATCATTTCGCCCATGAAAACACCAGTGCTTTTTCCCAGTATGAACCAATGTCAGACTTTTGTACCAAGCAATGTTAGTGATAAAATCCAGTAAAACACTTTTTTTTTCGGTACCTATAGGTCATTCGTTTCTAATTCAACAATTTACATTTCTGTTATACATTACACCCCATTCACTAATAGAACTTAAATTCAAATATTCGCTATGCTAAATGTAATTTTACGTATAAAGAGTTTTGTTTTTTGCCTTCTTTAAAAGTTAGATTTTTGTTTCGTTTCTCGGAGTATTGCACTCAAAAGACAAAATAATAAAAAAAATTCTACATCCTCTAATCTCCTTTCCTCGAAGCACCCTCAACTTTGTTGACATGCTTCATCTTAAGAATCATTGTCTTTATATTTCACGAAGGCACTTGAAGATTCACCTTTTTGTAAAGCTAAATACAAGTTTTCCAGGTGGCCAAACTGGGCCAGCCGACGCTAAATCACGAGGCCTTTAAACTAAACACTACAACTACAACCATTACTCACTCACTCACTGTTTCGAGGCTTACTCTTAGACCATGGCAAACACGGGCTTGTTTGTCCTAGCCGATTGACTCGAAAAGGTGAATGCATAAGCTAAAAATTATAGACCAGCATTAAGAAATTCAAGTTTATAAAGTCCTTTTCATGGATATTGCTAAAGCCACTCTAAACCTGGAGAAGGAACAAAAGGGAACAACTTTAGGCACACTAAAACGATGTCACTCATTATCTAGGCAATGTAAGGAGTAAAATGCTAGGAGGGCCATGTTTCATGTGCGCGTACTGTTGTGTGTCTGTAGACAGGGGCGTATATTTGACATCTCTAATGGGGAGGAAGGAGGACTCGGAGGAGGTAGCTCATCATCTAATTTTGCGTCACTTCCTCTTTCCTTTCCTTCTCATAGAGATACATTTTATTAATTATTTTCCACTAGTTAGAACGATTCTGTCCGAAGTTATTTCTCTGTGAGAGGGAGGAGATGGCCTGGTTGCCCCACCCTTCCCCGCCTTCCACCCCCAATTTATTTCCTGCCCCCATAATTTTATGTCCACCTCTGTGGCCACAACTTCAACTCTTGGATTAAACACACACACACACACACACACACACACACACACACACACACACACACACACACACACACACACACACACACACACACACACACACACACACACTGACGTAAGCACGCACACACCCACACACACACCTTCACACACATACACGCACATCACTTAGCCATGTCACCAATTTAGTGGAAGAATAAGCCTTCCTCTAATGACAGACTACGAGAACTTAATGAGTATCCATGGCTCAGTGAGTCTCTATTGGCGACTGAAGGCTTTCGAGGATTAAGATAAGGGAAAGGGTGGCTACATGGGGTGTTCCTTCACAAATCTGGGCGCGCTCTACAATAATTACATTCTTACAAATTGTAGTGTGCCTACTTGCATTACAATTATTTAATTACTACATGCCAGCAGCCAAAAAAAAAAAGTTAGAAAAAAGAAAAACGACCGCGTCTTCTCTCATGCGCGGTGAGATTTTAAGCAAGATGTACTATATGACCGTGGGTGAACGCTACTTAGCAACCAAACTGCTCACAAGCTTGCTGGAGTTGTAGAAAGCGCTCTCCTCGGAGTACCACCACACGACAAGGATAACGGGTACAGTCACGGTTTATCTGTGTGTGTGTGTGTGTGTGTGTGTGTGTGTGTGTGTGTGTGTGTGTGTGTGTGTGTGTGTGTGTGTCTATATGTCTGTGTGTCTCTATGTGTACATGTGTAATTCTGATTGATAGTCTCTAT
>JAWQUT010000010.1:163624-165289 GCA_033807755.1 Ellobium chinense | reverse complement strand
ACGGAGTCTAATGCATTCGTCTATGATGCCTTTTGGTGCGCTAGATATTCTTTCGCCGCTGGTGTGTTGCCTGCCTGCCCATTTGTAAAATGGGGTGTTAGTCTTGTTTCCTATAAAAAGCCAAAGCCATTTCTATGTACTGATTCCTACCCAGGTTCAAAATAATATACCTCCCAACCCCCTTAATATGCTGGACATCCCTTTACTGATTTTTGTCTGTTGTAGTCTTTCAATAGGCTTCTGAACACATATTATTTCTCTGCATAAATCCAGAGAGACAGCCAAAAACGTATTGATATCGATGCCCGATGTATCGTTTGATGTTACAACACGACAATCGAATAAATGTCGATATGTGGCAATATTGTGTCTCCATGGCATGTCTTATACTGTTTGGTATTGTTACTGACTTGTGTCTTTTTTTTAAAAAGCCTATAATTAAGGTATCGATCCAATCTTTAACACTTTGAACAGATATATCTATAGCGTTGATGAGCATTCAACATACATCACGAATTAATTGACGTTACATTAATTAATACCTCACTTTAACCCATGAAACATATCTTTTTCTCTTCCAAATAGATATACAGTCTAGTTCACTTCTTTTTTAATACCTCGAATATTTTATATATCAAACTACCACCGATGTTTAAGGCACTAGTTATAACCATTCCGGTCAAGTTTGTTTTTTTTTTCCCTTTCTTTTCTCTTGACAATACATCGGATGGAAAATTTGAAATAATGATCCATCCTTACCTGCTCAGCAAATACCGGGTCGACTGACCAAGGCGACAATGGACCACCACCTCTTTTACTCTTGTACTGAATGACTGTCTACCTATACACAAAATTACTAGTACACTGACGGGCACTGAACAGTCAATATCCAGTCTTGATTAAGTGGTGTTATTGTTCCACGTCCAATATTTTGTATGATAGTCTTCTGTCCATCTCAACATTTCACTATGTATAATTTACTTTCTTTACTTTTCCGATCCAGCGGCCACTTGAGTCTGAGTTTTCGGGCTGATGTTATGGTAGAACAGATAATCAAGCTTTGGAGTTGTGTGTTCTGTCTCCATCCAGTGTGTTCCAAATATCTGGCTTGCTCTGGGAGATAACGAGTCCGTAAATCTTTCGGTTTACCAAAAAAATCACTAACCACGGCATATTACTGTCAACAAAGAGAGGTTGTTTAACAAGATTATTTAACAGAATCCCAGACCAAAATAGTGATTCATAGATCGATCAGACATTGTTAATAAAGCTTTGTGCTACTATCCAATTTGTCACCCCATCCAGATTGTTCTTCCATTGTCATCCTCTGCTTCCTTTACTATTTATTTTGAAGTAATCCCATTGTTACTCGGACCTGGTGTTATATTGTTATCTTCTCACAAGACTAACACCCCATTTTACAAATGGGCAGGCAACGCACCAGTGGCGAAAGAATACCTAGCGCACCGAAAGGCATCATAGACACCATAGACTAATGCATTAGACTCAGTGAAAAAGTTGGACGATCGGGCGGACTGAAAAGATCTATCGGAGATTGTATTTCGTTGCTATACACATTCTTTTTTTAAAAAAAAAGGGTAAAATAAATGAAGAGGAATGGTGTGTATAGTTACCTTTTGTGTATTTTTCTACGAATTTAGGTGA
>JAWQUT010000010.1:123624-161124 GCA_033807755.1 Ellobium chinense | reverse complement strand
CGTCACCGAATGGACCACTTTTCCCAAGGGCGTAACGGAATGGAACCTGAGTACGGTTATTATGGGGTGGATTTTTATCCTCATCGCCTCAGCAGAATGGATCCTTTTTGGTACAGACCGGAAGACTGGGATCCATTTGTCAATAGAAATAACAGAAATGAGTAAGACTGTATCTCTCTCTCTCTTTCTTCCCCTCACTACCAAACATACACGCGTAAGCTCTCTCTCTCTCTCTCTCTCTCTCTCTCTCTCTCTCTCTCACACACACACACACACACACACACACACACACACACACACACACACACACACACACACACATATACACACACACACACACACTCTCTCTTTGATTTGTCACACGGGCAAGATATAGAAGTTAGCATCACAGGTGAAGCTAATATTATATTCGTTACGTCTTAGGACTCCGTTACCGGTATAAATTATTCTAGAGGAACAACCTTTGTTGATTGGCTAGGACAGCTGCTACATCTGTTTATAGAACAGTCTGCCACTGACCACTTCAGAAACTTACATTCATTATCTATATCTATATACCATTACAAGATTAACATCCCATTTTGCAAATGGGCAGGCAGGCAACGCACCAGCGGCGAAAGAATACCTAGCGCACCGAAAGGCATCATAGACGAATGCATAAGACTCCGTGAAAAAGTTGGACGATTGGCGAATCGGGCGGATTGAAAAGATCTATCGGAGATTGTATTTCGTTGCTATACACATTCTTTTTTTTTTCTTAAAAGGATACAAAAAAAAAAAGAGGACTGATGTGTAAGTTACTTTTTGTGTAGTTGTCTACGAATTTAGATGAAAACCGCATGTTTTTACGTTACGTAGTTCTCAAGAAATCTGTGACACAAATTTGGCTGAAGCGTTTTATTAATATAGATAAAGATGGACATGGGATGCTCCCTTTCTCTACTCCTCCGTTGGTGTGGATTATAGATGAATCAGAATTTTTAATGATGAGTTAAGGATGTTCCTGCCTGTGTTTTAGTCCGGTAAAATCGGCAAAAGAGCACTTCCTTTATGTTTCCTATTTTAAATTATTTCGGGATAGAGTGGTCTGATCGCCCCCCGTGGTCCAACT
This sequence comes from Ellobium chinense, assembly GCA_033807755.1. Lineage (NCBI taxonomy): Eukaryota > Metazoa > Mollusca > Gastropoda > Ellobiida > Ellobiidae > Ellobium > Ellobium chinense. The sequence goes on along the minus strand of JAWQUT010000010.1, from coordinate 160,013 downwards.
TTTTAACGGAGTCTGATGCATTCGTCTATTATGCAGTTCGGTGCGCTAAATATTCTGTTGCCTCTGGTGCGTTGCATGTGTGTCTCGCTTTGATAATGGGGCATGTAGACGCTACATCTCAGCCATATTGCTCCTATTTGTAAAATGGGAAGTTAGTCTTGTATTAAATAAAGATAAGGGGATCAATTCCTGTACTGACCATGCTCATGCATTTTATTTCAAAGTTACTTACGCCCTGGCATGCAACTCTTTTGATGAATGTCGAATTGCGTGATGGTCTTAGATTTATAATAATAATAATAATAATAATGATTATTATTATTTAGAGTTAAAAACAAATGATTGTTTGTATAGCTTCGTGTAACCACCGGTTGTTGTTTTGAATTTGCCAAAAAAAGAAGTTGTTTGGCTTCCTTTGGTCAGAGTTCTGGGTCGAAGGTCGCCTTACACTTTGTTGATTATTGTGAGTAGGTTCACATCCAATCAGAAAATAGCTGTTCAGGAATGGCAAGTCCTTTCGGAGAACTGGTGTTGTCATTAGTCAGTTAAATTATCATTTCAATGTAATTATTTTATATGTTCAATCTAAGTACATTATATATCGTCACCACTTATAGTGAAGACTACAGTGGTATAATTGACATTATCGTGTTTGTGTCCAAGGACAAATTTTAGAAACTATAATTTGTTACGTTCTTACGGTGGACATGCGGACTTGAATTTGAGACTACTGATAACAAAGCTCTCCGTGTCAATATATTGCGGTGTACTTTTTGCTGGTATTGCGAGAAGACAGCAACGACTCATCAACTCAAAGATTTTTGCATAATCTATTCATCTCCTTCTTCTCTGCTTTTGTCTTCTTCCTCCTCCTCTTCTTTTCTTCGTCTTTTCTTCTTCTTCTTCTTTCCCTGTCGTGCCTTCATGTTTGCTCCGCTGGTGAAACTGATGGTCTCTCCATGTACAAGAGTGTCCTCCACAGTTTGATACCAACGTCAAGTGCCTTTGGCCAAATCTCCTCTTTCTATAATTACATGTTTTGTTTTTTTTTTCTTTTGAGTGCTTAACAGAGAACATTCAATACACTGCGTTCGTCCCAGCATAAGTACAAATGTACATACATGCACACCTACATTTAACACAATATGGTAGAATGTTTATATTAAGACCTATATTTTAGCACTACACTAGGCAATTCACCCTCCCCCCTCCAACCCGCCTTAAAAATGGAGTCTCATTAGAGAAACTGGAATAAATTACATTTTGTTTGATTGGATTGGCTCTTTTTGTTTTTGTTTCTTAGTTTTTAATTATAAGACATATTATTATTGTGTAAATTGTAAATATATAGATGTAATGATGTTGGAAGCACAATACACAGGTACATTAGAAAACGATTAATTTCATCATGCAGAGAAATATGATATCGATACAGTGCATCAAATACCACCTACATTTTGTTTTCAGTCTTTGAGCAAACACAACAAAGATCTTTTAGAAAAATATATTATTACGTCTGTTTTAGGGCAAAACGAAAACAGTGAGCGCCTATCTTTTGTTGTCAGGCGCGTAAATTTATCACAGAAACATTGGGGGGGGGGGGNGGGGGGGCGTGAACTTTTGTTGTTGTTTTTTTTTTCCCTGCAAAACACATGATTTATGAGCTATTGATGACATAGGCCATTTTGCAACGAAAGTTTCTTGACAAAGGCCATCTTACTGCCTGTTTCTTTAAATACAATATATCATTATGTGATCTTTTTTTTTTTTATTGGCTGAATAATCACATGCTCTCTCTTTTTCTCTCTATATCTCTCTCTTTCTCTCTCTCTCTCTTCTTTTTTTTTTTTTTGCAGGCATGGAATGTTAGCAAAGTCGTAAAAATATAATGGCCAAGTACGGTTAATGCCGACAGGAAGCGAGGGATTTGACAGAGACACGTTTATAATGAACCAACAGATGACGATTAATGACAGATTATTTACATCAACTGGATATCGTGAAACAGATCACACGGAAACTTTCTCATGAAATATTCAGCAGCATGGCAGCTGGTACATTCATTTCCGACGACCAATAAACATGGGTAGAAAGTGTTGTGTTCCGCGATGCTAGGCCTGTTTTGAAGGATGTACATCACACAAGTTTGCTCAAGACGAAACGCACACACGTCAGAGAATTGCCATATATTTATTTGGACCCAAGAAAACTGTTTCAAAGGCCGTACGCATATCCCTTACGTTAGTGAGGAAATTTTCGGGAATCTCCCAAAACATTAGTAGTGTGTGTTCCCTGTCGTTAACACAATAAGTACTGCAAGGATTATGCATATAAAGCCTCACGTCAGTTGATATGAAATATGGCAATCCGGCAATATGGAAAGGCAGTCACATTTTGCTAACAAATTTCTTTCCAGGTTGTTTTTGCTGAGTGCAGCTCATATCAGCAGAGACCAGTTTATGAGTGTTTCAGTGCTCAAGGTGTAGCAGGAAGGCAATTCTTCGGTAATTTTCTCTTACCCGAACTTCTCTTGCTCGATTTCACAAATTACCCACCTCCGAAAGTGTCTGTGTCAGAAAGTGTCTGTCTCAGAAAGTGTTTGTCTCAGGAAGTGTCTGTCTCAGGAAGTGTCTGTCACAGAAAGTGTCTGCCTCAGCACTAGACAAAGCTCTTTCCTTCTCATTACGTTGAAACATACTTAACCCGAAGTGAGCACCGTGTCCCGATTCAAAATGAAGTATTCAATAGCAAGATCGCCCTAGGTCATTAAGAAAGATCTATAACACTGGGGAACAAAATTAAACTTTTTAAAAAGTGTTTTCACTTTGAGACCCATTTCCCCCTATTTTGAGGTCACTGATTCCAGATCTGGCCTTAGCTTTTCTGTATCAGGTCAAACTTTTCCTGTAGGAGTTACTACCCTTGATAAGGCTTAATTTACAACTGTTTCAACTCCCTAGGAAACAAAAAGCCATTAAATTTGTCTAAGGCCTGTGTAAAATACTTAATACATTTAGACTTTATTGTCTTGACAAAGATTACTTGCGGCAAGAGCGTTAAGGCACAAATTTTCGCTTTACAGAACGCCTGGAATGCTATGTCCCAGGGCAGTCTCTCATCACACTCCAGCAGTAGTCAGCCATCATATGTGTGTCCCACCTCCCTTGATATCTCTCCTCCATCACCTTAATGTCTTGATGGAAACGTTCTCCTTGCTCATCACTCACAGCTCCCAAATTAAATGGAAATTTGTCGATGTGACTGACGAGAAAATGGACCTTGATGCTCATATTGCAGCCTAACTTTTGGAAATGTTTGAGCATGCTGTCAACAATCTGCTTATAGTTCTCAGCTTTCCTGTTCCCAAGGAAGTTTCTTACAACATCCACAAATGATTCCCATGCCTGTTTCTCTGTATTGTTCATAGATTGTACAAAATTTGGATCTTGAATCAATTTCCTGATTTGTGGTCCATCGAAAATACCGACTTTCAACTTTTCACTACTTAGACCAGGAAAGGCTACAGCTAAGTATTTGAAGCAGTCACCATCTGTGTCAAGGACTTTGACAAATTGTTTCATGAGGCCAAGCTTGATGTGGAGAGGGGGGAAGACAATTCTTTCTCTTTCAACAAGAGCTTCATGAATGATGTTTTTCTCACCCATCTCTTTCAGGCCAAACTTTTTGTTCTATAGGACAGCGATATCGATACATCTCAATGGGTTCATTATTATGTTTTCATATCACACTGTATGTACCGAAAAGTAATAGGATGAGGATTAGTTTTCTTGCTTATTATGCAAAATTCTAGATTAAAATGATTTAAAAAAAAAAAAAAAACATGGACAACTATCAATCAATGACTCACTACAAGGCAAATATTATGAAAATTGCGTTTCATTCAATCAGATATTTTGGCAATAAGCGTGTCACTTCGGGTAAACAAACAACCAATGATCAACACTTCTTAACTCCGAACGGTTTCCCCTGTCTTCAAAGAAATTCACTTTTTTGCAAACCGCTGTGCACACAGAACAAAACTACTTAGACTATATGTTGACATCGAGAATTATAGACCTCTACAAACTCTAAAGCTTCATAGTTTTGCATGCATTTCAATTTTTTATTTTTGATTTTAGTATGTTTTGTTAAAATAAAAGTTTAATTTAAAACAAAATTACATTTAATTATTCTGAAACAAAAAAAAACAGAATAAACAACAGTATTTACACCAGATTTGCCTAAAACAGAGATCATTTGTTTTTTAATAAAAAAAATGCAATGACTTCCCTTGACAAGTTTTGTGATTCTGATGGTTATGTCCGCTGATTTCACCTATTTGTTACCATAATATATTTTTCGATAGTGTGTCAAAATTTGACCTGATATCGCAAAACTGATGGCATTTTTGGACTCAGTGACCCCCAATTACCCTACAACAGGTGTCAAACTTAAAACACTTTTTACTGCGTTCCCCAGTGTAATATAATTATAAACACGGGAAGATCTCATTAAGGATAGGTGCCACTCTTTCAAAGAGGCTGTTATGCGAACTTCATGGTGTGTATCTCACTATAAGATGGCTAAACAAAGAACTTACAACACTCTTTTTGATGTGACCACAAGTAATTTAGTATCTAGACAGAACAGGCAGAAAAAACCTTTTGGTAGGGTCATGAGCAAAGATATCTGAGAGACTTTGGTGAAATCTGGTGTCAATCAACTTGTATTATCGCAGATGACAGTTGTTCCAAAATTGCACACCAAAGAGCGTATTTTGTTGTGGCAAACCCCCCCAAAATAGAGTAGCTGAAGTTAAGAAAAGCTAGTTTTGATTCAAGAAAAGTCATACTCGGTAGAATGCTTTGGGATAGAAGTTTTGGAAAACATTGCCACATGCCACAATAATTTATAATGTTCCTGCTCCTAAGAAAATCTCCCATTCTTTAGATGTGGAGACAAGGAGGCGAAGAGCGTTTAACAATCTTGACTGACCCGGATATGGCGGAATTTCATAAGATTCTTTTCCAGGTCTTAAGAGAGATAATTTTAATTAAACGCAACGTTTTAGCAATAGATAGAGAAAACACTTGCACTTCAGACTGGAGTTACAATGAAGATATCTATACTGGTGAATATGTAACCTACCAACATAACAACGATAAAAAAACAATGACAATAGTACCATATAGAGCAATAACAACTGGAACAAAAGATGAGGGGGGGGGTGTGGGGTTAGAAAGATATGATTCTCTCCCACGCCACTTAGAGCGATGTTTTTTAAAACTAAACCAACTGCTTTGATCGAGCAAACAATGATAGGTAACCATACCTTAGTAAACCGTACTCAATATTCATTGAAAAAAAGATGTAATCTGTTCTTACTGACGTATACATGATCGATGTTTGTTTCATATATGAGTAACATGTACACGCAGTTAACATCGTACCAATAACAAATTCGACAGCTGCAAGCCATCGCATCAATTTCTGAATTTATTTTGAAGATGTTCAGTTTTCAATAACTTTAAAACTTGCGACATAAGAAAGTATTGGTTACAGTCTACTTGAAAGACAAATCTACCGTGAAATTAAGACAGTCGTTAACTAGTATCGCTGCTGCTACCTAATCTTGTCACAGCTTGCTACAGTTGGTGCACATACGTCCATTAAAACTGATGTTTCAATTTATGTGGATAAAAGACATTTGTCTGCATCTCCTACTTCAGAGACGATTCAAACGGTTTTTTTTTTCTCTCTCTCTTCATCACCAATGGATTCGATCAGGGTTCGCGCTAGGTTGTGTCATTATCTTTCTTCTGCTGGGTAAGTTTTCAAGACGCATCTTGACAAAACGATAGATTTAACTGCCCGATTACAATCAAAGCAATGAATTTACAGACTATTTTTTCTGCCGTGCATAAGTTATGTTTGATTATCCAGGTGTTATCTTGTTTCTGACCTGGTTTGAAACAGATAAATTCAAATTGACACAAACTAATGGTATAGGTGGCGCTGGTGCTGTGTGTACTCAAAAGGCAAAGTAACAACTAGGTCAAACTTTTATACTTCTATGCACTATGAGCATAAACGAACCATAGGGTTATTTCCATTTTAGTGAATTAAAATTAAAAAAAAAAAAAACAACAAACAAAATCATACATAAAAACAGGCAAATTATTTAATTTCAGCCACCTACACCTTGATTCAAAAAAATGCTCATGAAGTTCCTTATTCATTCAAATCATTCAAATACCATACAATTCCAACTTTAAGTTCCACGAAAAAGGCATTTCCAATTTCCAAGACCAAAAAGGAGAGTGCCTGTGTTCAATAACAACCCACTGGCATTGTTGATCTGCAGAAGAAGAGAAATTATACGTCACAAGATCTAGGAAAAAGACACGCTAGGATATATCAATAACATTGTGTAAACTGTTTTAAAACATTTATGGTATCAGATAAACCTTTCATATGGATATAGAAGATCTCAGTCTACTGAAAAGCTAATAGCGAAAAATAATTCTACACAATCTTCCTCGGTGAACAGTGCGTTGCAGGATGATGTCTGTTGAAAGCACGCTACAAAATAGATAAGGCAGACAAAAAGTACAGATCATGGGGTTCTAAGTCTTCCTTCCAGAGGCATTTAATTTTACCCAACTAATATTCTTCCATTGAATATACCAAGCTGACAAAGGAAATTACATTATTTTTGGGTGTAGTAGCCGCTTTCTCAGAATTGCTAAAAACTCTGTTCTCAGCCGCTAGAACATGACAATAATATAAAAAGAAAATTAAACCATCCCTAGAGATAATCTCCAGTCCCAAAAAGTATTCACGAACCACTTTTCCCGTATATTTGAAGATTTTTGTAACCAGAAGTGAGTGTGGGAGGGAGGGAGGGAGATTCTTGTGTTAAAGTTCACTTCATGTTATATTTATATTATAATTTGTTGCATAATTTAAAATCCTCAGGCCGGTTCTGATATCAGCCAAGAAATTTATAGGAGCCAAAAAAGAAACAGCATCATCATCATCATCATCAACAACAACAACAACAACAACAACAACAACAACAACAACAACAAAAACAACAAAAACAACAACAACATCAACATCAACATCAACGTCAACAACAACAACAACGACAACAACAACCCATATAAGACTGTAACACAGTCATCTTGTGAAACCCTTTCTAAACAGTGAATGAATGTTTCATCATAATGCACAAAAGTGAACAATATACGTATTATCATATATATATATATATATATATATATANATATATATATATATTTATATCGGACACAAGAGTCTTAAAGTAGGACAGGCACCTCAAAAATAATTTTCCGTTTTTCCATACTTTTTCTCTCTAAAATTTATTTATGGTGCCCACCGAGTCAATTTTGTGAAGAAAGAGCATCGTTCTATTGTCGTGCGCGTTTGTAATATGACGCAATTAGGAGAGCTAGAGTTACCGGGTTTGGCCCTTGCGTTCAGAATTATTCCCCTTCCCCGATCAGCAGAAGCCTGTGGCAAAAACGCTGACGTCACTTACGTTCCAGCAGTTACAGACACCTCTACCTGAAAATGTATTATTCAGCTCTTAATTAAAATTCTGGTATAACAAATTTAAACGTAAAGTTTGATAGTGTAAGCCAGAAAAAGTATTCTGCATTGTTATTGCCTCAGTATGATTTAGTTTGGTATATCTACTGTTCACAGACGAATTAAAACACTCATACCAACATGCTATCACCCGTCCGCAGAGCACTGGCTAGACAGCTGGGCCATGTGACAAGAACATATTATTTGACGTAAGCTAATGGCCGCTACGCGCGCAGTGGTTGTAACAATTCGGGCTTTGGATAATGTAACCCTGTGGGTTGTCTGGGGCCAGCAGAGGCGTTATATCATTATGACAGACCCTTGAAAGACTGTTTTACTGGAATATTATGGTATCGTATGATTTAATATGGTCTGTAGGACGGTGCAGTCTTCCTTTAAGTAACTTCACAGACATACTATAATTATTTATATCCTAGTCTTCTGCTCTTTGATTGCATGCACATACTGATGCTGTGTGTCTACAAGTGAGTGTGTGTGAGTGTGTATGTGTTTAAGTGCAAGAGCTGCGCTTGTAAGCATGTGTATTTATGGAGATGTGCATTTGTGTTGAGTACGTGTGCACCCAGCCGCAAAACGCCCCGAGCTCTCTCCGGGGTAAAACGCTATATAAATGCACGTTATTATTATTATTATTGTATTTTTGCCCGTGAGTCACAGACCAGGCAGACTGCCACAGACCTACATGTAAGTAAGTAACCTGTCCTTGTTGTCTTGTGAACAGAACAGAACGAGCCGGCGCATTTTTTTTGTGGAAATTTTAAACTGAGAGAATATCAGCTCATCACATCTCAACTAGCAGCAGTTCTTGTTTTACTCATTCCTTTCATTTACTGATCGTTTATGATCTATCATATCTCCCTGCCAGTGCTGGAGTTTTGTTGGTTTTTTAATGAAAAGATCGCATATATCCACATTAGCATAATGTGAGAGAGGATCTTGTGAAATAAAACTCCAGAACAGATCACCGTGGATGAAGCAAAATGAAAGTCTGTATTCTTGCTCTTGCATAATAAAGATTAAGACAATTTAAAAATGTCCACAACTAAACAGCACAATTTGAGGTCTACTACTTCTACTACTACTACTACTACTAATAGTAATTATGGAGTTTATAAGTCTCGTATCCAGGTTATTATTACCCCCAGCAGGTCAAAACACTTTAGGACTTCCTCAATTCCCTGGGGAGTATACAGTGCCGCTGCCATTTGGAGGCACTGATCATTAGCATTCTGACAATATCTTTCACTGCCTTGAGCCAGGTACCCATTTTACAGACCAGTGGACGGAAGAAAATGTGAAGGAAATGCTTTCCCAAAGGCACGTACAACATGACTGTGGTCGGGAATCGAACCCACGACATTTAGGTCTTGAGCCCAATGCCACAACCATTTGGTCACGTTGCTCCATCTAGACTAGATGAATTTAAATGCATAATTATTATTATTATTATTATTATTATTATTATCACAATGAGGTTATCAGAGCCTAAGACTTGCTTGCTCTTGGTGCTGTTTAGCAAAGTTGACAAAACATATTATATACTTACATCCTTCTTAATCTATCTGAGTTTTCAAACTTGCATAGAGTTAATATTTTAAGCATTAATTGGTATATTTTGGAACGTTATTTACAGCCGGTATGAAATAAACACTCTGACCCTCCCGGGATACACCCGCTTATCAGCAAGCATTGGACATTAAATTTGATCTATCTTTGATCTTCCACATATTAAATCATATTTTTTCCGCTATTATTTTGGTCATGGCAATATTCGTTCACGAATAAAAATCAGGAATCCCTTGTAGTATATTGACCGTCACTAACAATGGACCATTTATTTGACAATGAAACTGATCTTTCCTCATGAATTTTCTAATATAATTAGTTGCAAGAGTCAAACTGTAAAAGCCTCTTTGAGCCATTTAATATAAATTTCTCCTTGAACCACAGGAACGTTCCGATATGGCCAACGCTAGTCAGCAGGTCTGGTGTCACCACTGTGCTCAAAATTATATATTGTTTACAGTCAGGGATCCTTCATTTAGATTTTCACAATTTTATTAGATGAAAAGGGGTTAAAAATGTGGCCTTCTTTTATAGATCACAGGCCAGCACAAATAAAATCCGCTTAAGCCATTGGGAAAACTACCTGCAATAATTATTTTCTAACAAATTCGAGACTGAATTTCACCACTTTTGCGGTGTGGTTTCATGTCCTTTGGACAGATTTTATAGTGTGCTACTATCGACTCTGACAGTTTAATTATTTTTTTTTTACCATTTAGGCTCCTGCAACCATTATAGTTCTGTTTTAAGTACATTCTCTCTCTGTCTCCCTCTCTCTCTCTCTCTCTCTCTCTCTCTCTCTCTCTCTCTCTCTCCAGTAGTGTCATGGCGCTTATAGCAGTTTTTCCACGTTGCTTTTGTAAAAGAATCAGCTTTATCAAGACAAGCAATTCCTGGAGAGATACCACAGGTCTAAAATGAGTTCTATATTATAGATCTTTTTGTCTACGCCCTTTACAAACTGGCCAGTGATAAGATCTTCTACAAGCAGATGAAGCAGCAGAGCCAAATGGCTAGTATGTTGAACTCTAGAGCAAAGGCTATGGGTTCGATTCCCGAACACCACCAGGTTGTAAATCTTTGAGAAAACGTTTTCGTCCTATTTCTCCCAGTTCATCCGTCTGTACAATGATAAAGATGAGGCTCTGGGCAGTGGAATATGTTGTCGGAATGCCAGTCATTAGGGCATTTAAAAGTGGCAATGACAGTCTATGTTCCACAGGGGGTTGAGAAGGTTATAGAGTGGCCTGACGTGTTTAGTGATAAAAAAATGACAATAATAGTTATGATCACTATATAATGATAATATTAATCAAGTTCAAGTTGAGTTTATTAGGCATAATGCCAATTAATGATAATAATAATACTATTGTAATAATGATGATAATAATAATAATAATAATAATAATAATAATAATAATCATAAAATCATACAACAGCGCGTGAGCAGGCATTGCTCAAAAACGAAGAATAGAATTCTTCATTGTTTTTAATGATCTAAGAAATATAGCACTATCAAAGCATTAAAATTTGCAGCTAACAAAATGGGCGAAAAAATGAAATTTTCAACGACGACAACTCTTCCTGCACCTGGCCACGCCCACCGCAGTGAATGAAACCCATGACCTTAAATTCATTAATGAAAATTAAGACATGAAGCACACAAATCTGTTATGATGCTCTTGAAATTAGATGTGACCCTTTCTGCACAATATGTAGACAGGACAAGTTTTGTTGGTGCAGAAATTACGTCCATGATAATGACCTACGTTGTCCAATTAGGAACCAGGAATTGGGAGCGGCTTCGCGTGTTCCGCAATCAATAACCAGGGCAAGACGAATCGCACCCGCGTCTGTAGTCAATAAGTCTATGCAATCATAGCATTTGTTCCACTTCGTTGGCTTTGTCATTGAATTTCACAAGTCGTGCAGACTGGGCCAGCAGCAGTTTAGGCTTCAAAATTTTGGCACCTCTAAGAGAATACCTGGCTTGGTAAGTGATGGTGTCGTGCAGTAAACCATTACGGTGAGCTTGGCAGGTGATACCTTTCTTCATCGATTGTTGTGCTTGCACCGTGCAGAAATGTGAGAGTAGATCTGGTACGGGTGTTGTTTCCATTCCGTGAGGGCGATTTTTCTCTCTTTACGCGCCATCTTTCTGTCAAGTTCCATTTACAAAAATATATTTTATAGTCTTCTACCGTCTGTTTGCAATTACAAATAAATGAACTTTTGTCTCTTCCTGAGACCATATTATCTATTCTGATGTCTTTAGACGGTTTGCAACATGTTCTGGCCAGCACGAGCTTGCATCGGTGTAGAATTTTCGTTTGTAAACATCAAGTTCATCTTTGTGACCTCATTTGACTATCTGTGAGATTTTCTTTTTCGAGCTATTCGGTTGAGAAAAGCTCACTGCACACATTTTTAGTGCATAAGCTGCCATTTAGTGAATGGATATAATGTTTTCGCTCCTATGGTAATTATCTAATTATCATATTCTAATTAAGCTAATGATGTCATAAAATACCTTTGATGTCATCAAGAAGCCTTAGATCTTATGAAATTTAACACATTACCCCAACGTTTTCCTTCCCCAACTTGCCTGGAGGGCTTAGTATTAGCATTCAAACCGATTACAGGATTTTGAAAAAAAGAAAATGGTGTTTTTTCATGCAGTTCTAAATCAAAATCAGTCGTTATTTTGAAATCGCCGAACGAAAAATTGCTGCTCCAGCCATAATAAAATGATCGATCACAGTCCACCAGTTCTGGGCTAGTCCACAGTGCTACCAAAAAAAGGATCGGATGCCTGGACTTAGGGAAGCAAGACCTACTTCAATCATTATTTTAACAACTTGACGGGCTACATTGTTGTCTCAGTTCTGGATTCGTAGAATATTCGTAGGGAATGTAGAAATACAAGTTTAAGTCGACGAATGAGCCCTCCACCAGCTCTTCCAAACTCCTTAAAGGAAAAAAAAAACTCATCATTTAAAAAGAAAAATCAATTTCTAGTCATTTCAATTATCAAAAATAATTCAGACATGTCACATCCTTTGTCTGATAATCGTTTTTCCTTTCTGTTGACCCATTTTGTCATTGAATGAGTCAACTCATGCGCAACACACTGAATCAGGTCATCTATATTGATTGATGCGAACTAATTAACGTAAGCACATTTGTTATTTGTGCCATTGTTATTATTGCCGCTGCTGTTGTAATTTTTGCTGCTGCTGTTGTTGTTGTTGTTGTTGTTGTTGTTGTCGTCGTCTGTTGTGGCTGCTTGTTTTGTTCGCCACAGCTTCAGTTTCCTGATGGCATCTAGATCTGGTGTTTCCGCAAGTGAATCAAATTAATCAAGCGGACATTTTTCCATAATTTTGAAATGAAAACTTAACTTTGTTTTTCTTCTGTTAGTACTTTTACTTTTACTTGCTGTTGTTATTGTTTATAAAATTTGTTTGTATGGTTATTAGTTTGCTTTGATATTTTCCTTCTCTTTCACTGTTACCGCATGTTTTTGTTGCTTTACCCTGGGCATCTTGAAACGACAACAACAACAACAACAACAACAACAACAACAACAACAACAACAACAGCAACGACAGCAGCAACAACAACTGTCAGACGTTGATGGTAGACCTAGACACAAAAATAAGATAAGATAAGATAAGATAAGATAAAATAAGATAAGATATGATAAATCTTTATTTTCCAGATTTGGAAATTTGTTTTCACAGCATTTATAACAATACAGAATGCAGCTTGTAACCAATGAGTTTGTTTTCCGAGTGACTGACTGTTTACGAATTCTTTTTTAAGTAGACTTTAAATTGCAAAATCTTGTCTTGTGAGCAGACCATCTTGTTGACAGCTATTCATAACGAACTATACTGTGTTATTCCTGGGTATAGAATATTATAAGGATTAAAGACATAAAGATATTATTATTGAGTGGTTCTTCTTCTTCTTCTTCCTCTTCTTCTTATTAACACAATTATTATTATCATTTATTGTCTAAGCTCATTACAAAAAGTAGACCATCCTATTCCAAATTTCACCTAATGTTGGCACAAAAAAGGCGTCAACATAATAATTAAACAATTGCAATGTTTTCCTTGTCTGTTCTAAACATGGCAGGCGCAGATACTGCTCACCTACTACAGTATTTCTCCGTACGGACTGTTCTTGCATTGACGCTTTTACAGTCTGTATATCGTTGGTGCTGATGCGTGACGTGGTTTTTATCATAAACGAGCATTGGAGTAGAACGGGATCACAAAATGTATACTGTTTTTGTAGGCATGAAAACATCTCATTCATCAATAAAATTGTTACAGTTTGAAAGTTTTCATCTTACACATGAACATTTATAGTGCCATGACAACTAGCCTAAAATTCTTAATAAAATTGGTACCAAACTTGCAATAATTTGACACATTTATGAAATGGAAGCTTATAATATAGCACGAAAGATAAATAGTATTAATTTACGTTTCACGTGAGATGGGATAAACTTTCTGCTATGTGTGCCTATGATGTGCCCAAGTGTGAAAGGTCTTTATTGAACCATATACAAAGCATAAGCAGAATCATACAATGTATTTGAGACAGCATGGTCTTGCGGTTTTGTAAAACGTTCTCCTAAACTGAAGATTGTCAAGTCTGGATTTGTGGGTTCGACTCGCGGGACAGGCGATGAAGGTTAAGGTGTCATTTAGAAAGACTCTTCACTCTTGATTTTCTACTTAACTCAGGTGTGACTGAGTATCTAGTTTTACAGCCGGGGGCGCTGCACTAAGGCGACCAGCAATGGCTTTGCTCTAGATTTAATTTGTGATATTGTCTGTTTACATCATAATTTATGCTGCTCTATATCAATCTACTGTGCATTATGGGCATTGTAAGTCAATTTACCGAGAGGAATAGAAAAGGCCTACATAATGCAATCTCGATATTAGGAACTCGTTTAATAGGTATATAATACTATGTTATTAAGTAATAATTTCACTTGCACGAATTGTATCATTTTGTGATTTAAGTGGACCTTGATATTTAGTAAATCTCCAAAAGTAGTATTCTTTTCTCATGTGCGAAAATTTAATTTACTAATTTAATTCCCATGTATCAAGATGATACTGTATGTGCAGATTTGTTCACTGTGTATCAAGATTATACTGTTTCACTGTGTATCGAGATTATACTGTTTCACTGTGTATCGAGATTCTGTGTATCGAGATTATACTGTTTCACTGTGTATCGAGATTATACTGTTTCACTGTGTATCAAGATTATACTGTTGCACTGTGTATCAAGATTATACTGTTTCACTGTGTATCAAGATGCGACCCACCGATCCACTGCGGCCTCCATTATAATGAGTCCTTAAGAATATATATCCGTTGTTTATATTGTCTTGCATATGACCCGTTCCTAGAAGATCCATTTTACACTTAAGAACATACTAGAAGTAATAGTCGCATCGCAAACAGTACCACTTTACCGTATTTAGAATAGAAGTTATGATGAATTATATATTTTGATTTTATGTTTGCCGCCATCTTGGCAGCAGACTTGGATCAGAATATGCCTAGCAGTTGGTGAGTATCCACCGGAACAAAAAGTTAGATAAAGACACCAAGAACTAACGCAGAAAAGAAATCATTATAAGCAGGCATTGCAAGATTTTCTATGGCTATGAGATTACGCCACTGGACTGGGAATAAATCAGTATCAAAAACCATATGATCGTTGATTTTTTAAAAATAAAAAATAGTCCAATTTCCTTATGATTACAAACCTGTTCTGAAAAAAAAAATAGGATACAGTATTAAGAAAATTTATTTTCATTTTCAGTCAATTTTATATTTTTACTAATTGTTTAAACTATAAAAAATATATCACATTCAGTAATTCATCATAACTCAGTACTGATCCAAAATTACACATACTTTGTTTTTCCGTACGTTTAAGACATGTAGGCACATTGTCATTTCACCAAAAAGAAATACAAATGACATCATCATGTCAGCGTGCCCTTATGCAATACAATCATCTAATTATAATTTGGTGACGTCAGACTTACGTCATTCCCCGCGTAAGAGTTGTTGTTGCGGTTCTTTCTCTATTGATTCGCTCATTATGAAAATTACTGACAGCTAAATAACCACACCCTGTTGTCTTCCTACCGGCAATTTCATTATGGATTAGCTATTTGAAAACGGCTCTGAGTATAACGGATAATATCAAGATTCGTATATTCTACACTTCATGAAACTTATATCATTTCCTTTTTTCCCCGCTCTTTCTCCACCTCCCATTTAAGATCAAGTTTCTACGGGTTAGGTCAAATGCAAATTTTGATATCAGTTTGTTCCCAAAGTTAAGCCTTTTTTTTTTCTTTTCTGGCAAGAGTATCAACGTCAAGTACGAGCTGAAATAAAGGAAGGACGGAAAACATTTTTTATCGCAAATTAGATTAAAATCGCATTATGCCAAAATGACCCTTTCTCTATATTTCACCTAAATGTGAAACGTCGTTTAGTATTTATATATGCAAGTTATAGATAAAGATGGGACCAGGTAACTCCAGAAATAAAGTCAGCCATGCGTTTACCGTCATCGTGCTGGAAAATTGGCCTATGTCCCTGGATAATGGAAACTCCTTTAAATCACACTCTGAGCTCCCGCGAGGAGCTGCAATTAAGCGGATTTGACAATATTAATATTATGAACAGCCATGACCTACTTATTTGATCTTGTAGAAAGGCTGTCTTCCCTTTCCACGGCTATTTATGTAAGAGGCGGGTAGGAAAGGGATGTTTATTGACATCTTCTTTGGAAGGAAAGAAATTCTTTGGCAACTGATTTATCAAGGCATAGAAATTGGAAGAAACTGGAGACTATGTTGGCTATTTCAGCATTTTCATCCACCCTTTCCTTACGTGTAAAAGTATTTTACAATAGGCGTTTTTCCACAAAGTTTTGACACACATAACATAAATCAAAAATACTTAAAGTTTGAGTTTTCTGGGCAGGGAAAAGTTGACCTACGAGTAAAATGTAAGGCCCTCTTGACTCAAAACACAGAATGATTTCTACCTCCGTAGCAACAACCAAAACAAGTTTATAAATGAGTTGTAAAACCTGATATAATTTAAGTCTATAATCACCTTCTAACCATTCGTGGTTTTTTTAAATGAGATCAAGCTCCTCCTCTCCATCATGACCAGTGGCCGTATGCATAATCCTTAAATTACAATGAACACTACTAATGTTTTGGGAGTTTCCGTGGTTACCGCAGTGCGTTAACTAACGTAAGGATTATGCATACGGTCGATAGGGATGATTCAAATAGCATACTATCACGCTTTTTGCCAGTTTTATTTAGTATCTTTATACCTCTGAAAAGTGTGAACTCTGTTCTTAGACAAAGCTGATTATCATATTATATTGAGCAAAATTCTGATAAGACTATTCCTAGGAGTATGGAAGTAAAATGATAAATATTTCCCAAACATACGCGAAAGTTACGTAAAAGGAAACTAAAAAAAGAAATAGGGACCTAAACTTATCATTATCTATATTAATAAAACGCTTCAGCCAAATTTGTGTCACAGATTTCTTGAGAACTACGTGACGTAAAAACATGAGGTTTTCACCTAAATTCGTAGAAAAATACACATAAGGTAACTATACACATCGGTCCTCTTTAGTTTTTTTGTACCCTTTTTTAAAAAAAAAGAATGCGTATAGCAACGAAATACAATCTCCGATAGATCTTTTAAATCTGCCCGATTCGCCAGTAAAGCCGGTCATACTTTTAACACACGCCGTGAAATGTTTACTTCCGCTCTCCGAAGTTGAAACCGAGCATTTGTATTGGATGCCGGGTCGAGAATATGTTCGTAATAGAGTCGATCACCAGAGTGAATATAATCATCGTTACAAAAAGGAGCAGAATCAATAGAATGAACATGACTTTGACCGTGTGAACCACAGTGCACCGGTGCGAATACCGGTGCTCTCCGATAGAAAGATGCAAGTCCTAAACTTTACTGCTAAACTTGGCTGTACAAACAGCCAAGAACCACTTCCTCCCATGCACATCGTTGGGGTTAATTTCTCCACTGATTTCATCACGTGTAAGTCACAAACCAACCACAACTGGTTCTTTTTCTTTACAATTGGTGGCCACCGATGTTCCTGATTGTCTCCCAAATATGTAGAAAATCGATTTTCCCATATCCAAATAACCTGTTCTATTTTTTAATCGGACGTTTANGATTTCTACCTCCGTAGCAACAACCAAAACAAGTTTATAAATGAGTTGTAAAACCTGATATAATCTAAGTCTATAATCACCTTCTAACCATTCGTGGTTTTTTAAAATGAGATCAAGCTCCTCCTCTCCATCATGACCAGTGGCCGTATGCATAATCCTTAAATTACAATGAACACTACTAATGTTTTGGGAGTTTCCGTGGTTACCGCAGTGCGTTAACTAACGTAAGGATTATGCATACGGTCGATAGGGATGATTCAAATAGCATACTATCACGCTTTTTGCCAGTTTTATTTAGTATCTTTATACCTCTGAAAAGTGTGAACTCTGTTCTTAGACAAAGCTGATTATCATATTATATTGAGCAAAATTCTGATAAGACTATTCCTAGGAGTATGGAAGTAAAATGATAAATATTTCCCAAACATACGCGAAAGTTACGTAAAAGGAAACTAAAAAAAGAAATAGGGACCTAAACTTATCATTATCTATATTAATAAAACGCTTCAGCCAAATTTGTGTCACAGATTTCTTGAGAACTACGTGACGTAAAAACATGAGGTTTTCACCTAAATTCGTAGAAAAATACACATAAGGTAACTATACACATCGGTCCTCTTTAGTTTTTTTGTACCCTTTTTAAAAAAAAAGAATGCGTATAGCAACGAAATACAATCTCCGATAGATCTTTTAAATCTGCCCGATTCGCCAATCGTCAGTAAAGCCGGTCATACTTTTAACACCAACGCCGTGAAATGTTTACTTCCGCTCTCCGAAGTTGAAACCGAGCATTTGTATCGGATGCCGGGTCGAGAATATATGTTCGTAATAGAGTCGATCACCAGAGTGAATATAATCATCGTTACAAAAAGGAGCAGAATCAACAGAATGAACATGACTTTGACCGTGTGAACCACAGTGCACCGGTGCGAATACCGGTGCTCTCCGATAGAAAGATGCAAGTCCTAAACTTTACTGCTAAACTTGGCTGTACAAACAGTCAAGAACCACTTCCTCCCATGCACATCGTTGGGGTTAATTTCTCCACTGATTTCATCACGTGTAAGTCACAAACCAACCACAACTGGTTCGTTTACTTTCAATTGGTGGCCACCGATGTTCCTGATTGTCTCCCAAATATGTAGAAAATCGATTTTCCCATATTCAAATAACCTGTTCTATTTTTTAATCGGGCGTTTATGCTCATGACATTACTACTATTGTGGTGTCTGCAGCCAAATTGGTGTCTTAAAGCCAAATTTCTTAAATATGGCGGGTTTTTAGAGGGAATGGCGATGAGGAAATTCGTTAAGTTCTTAGCGTTTTTTTAGTTTTTCAGCTTAACTGATATGTTTACACATAATGACATGTGAGAGCACAATAATTACAAAAGAAGGAGCGGTGTTAGTGTTGTAGATATTGCATTGCACGATAACGCCGCAAATTTGCGGGTGCTTTTGTGAGCAGTCGGGAAGTGTGTTAGGGTCACGGGTGAACACTAGGTTCGCACGTGGAAGTTAGGGACCGATTCAGGCAGTAGGTATTTAAGAATTAAATTGCTGTGAAGTTAGCGTCCCCGTGGTGTAGTGGTAACACGCTCTGACTTGCAAGCTGAGAGACCCTGGTTCGATCCCCGGCAGGGACAAAAATTTATAGAGTAGGTTTTTTCGGCCCTTCTTCTCAAAATTGATCATTCACAGTAATTTGGTAAAATCCCTGGTGACACACTTCCTTAAAATAATATGTAACATCTGAAAAATTATCAGACTAAGCTCACCTTCCTCCCCTTTAAATATTAACTCAAGTGAGAGACCCTGGTTCGATCCCCGGCAGGGACAAAAATTTATAGAGTAGGTTTTTTCGGCCCTTCTTCTCAAAATTGATCATTCACAGTAATTTGGTAAAATCCCTGGTGACACACTACCTTAAAATAATATGTAATATCAGAAAAATTATCAGACTAAGCTCACCTTCCTCCCCCTTAAATATAAGAGAAAGAATAGAATACTACTATAAGACCTTTCCACCCGGTTACACTTGGCGACGTCGGCAGGATGTCTCATTAGGGCCTTGGGGAAGCAGTAACGAGAGTAGAGGGTTCTGTAACCCATAGGCAGAGACATAAGACAAAGTGGGAGGTAGTATTCTAAGAACTGAGATAACCATATAAGAATAGAAAAATAATACCATGCTACTATATGCTTCCCGACTGCTCACACTTTGACTAGTCGTTTATATTATGCTTAATTTTAGCGTGTTGTGTACGTGGTGGGAAAATCAACATCCTTGAAAGCGGGGCTTTCTGTTAGCTGCTCGACCCACTTTCTCAGTAACCTCTCGGAGACGTTCTCGGCCATTAGTACCCCTATGCTCTTCTCGTGTTCCTGGCAAGGACTTCCTCTTCTTCAGCGTTCCCTGATCATGCTAGCAGACCACTATGGACCATGAAGTGAATGGTCAGCTGCAGGTCTGTGTACTCCCAATATAGCTTCGTTTCATAGTCAACTAGCAATGGCCAAAACCATTCTCTTATTCTGCCAGGAGAGGGCGGTCCTGAAAAACATGTTGTGGTGTTTGATCTGCTTGCAGTGTCTTCTTCCTAGGATCCTTTGAACGTCTCCACGACATGTTTCAGGATGTCTCCCTATATCATCTTTTAGTAGAAGGAATGACAATGTAAACTCAGAACTGGATAATTCCATTGGAATGCCACGTTAGGTACAATAATTTCGTTAAAAAAAAAAACAAAAACAAAAGGCAAAAACAAGAAAAACATCCAACTTTACAGCGACCAGTTTCTCTTTATATTTAAAGAATAAATTAATTCCTGTTAGAAATACCCAACATTATTTCACTAAAGTCAAAGCTTTTGAGAAAAATGCGTAACGCGCGAGACATTTTTATGGAACTGCCTAACTGAAAATTTACTCTGAGCTCCCGAGCCAGATCTGATTAGCATTATTTTTCGACATCACGTCATCATTTTCAGTATAATTATATTTTACCACAGCCACTTATAATAGCGTGTCAAGAGCTCATGAATAGTTAGTGGCATCCACCCTAAATATAGATTGCTAAATATAAGCAGACAAATCGTATTTGACATATTAAAAAAAAAAATCCTAAAATTTAATATAAAAATACTGACACCGAGATATTTTGGGAAACACTTAAGAACAAATTGTATACCATGTAATTAATAATCTGTCATAACTTCCACTTCCACAGCTCTTTATCACTAGAGCGCTGTATTTGTGTATGTTCCAACTGCCCTGTGCATTAGCGATCACGACATCCATACTTATTTATTATAAGAGTTTGTGAATGTAGAAAATATATTTGTATAGAACTTCGGAAATCGGAATTATCTAATCTATATTATCATCACAATATTTTTTAAAAAATCGATTTTTTTTGTACATGCCATGTGTGTTTTTATCACCGATTTTTCTTGCTGTGTGACTCACAGTACGCTGTAGATTGTTCTTTTGCGGTCAGTTGTGGTGCGTCTCCTGTCACCGAATATACAGAAAAAGGGTTTACCCTCATCCGAATGACCTGTTCCATGTTTTTTTAATTGGCATCTATACTTGCTTTTGTGCAGTCTGCAGGGTTGGGTTACCATTTGGCATTTGAGACCAGATAATATTTGTAGTGGGCTTTTTATAAGGGTGACCGATGTCCGGATAAATCGACTGCATTTTGAAATCCACCTGGTATAGGAAGAAAATCGTCTCACGTTCACTTGCGACTGACAGATCTGATCCCCTTTGGCTGTAATGAGAAAGATCATGTGAATGCATAAATTTATGTTATGAGGTTCTATGATATGTGTAACCGCAAATATGCGGGACCTCTTTTTGTAATATGTATATATGTTTCATTTTTCCACATTTACTGTAAACTGTCATTTCTTGGTCAGCGGGGGTATTTCTCCTGTCTCCAAAGTTAAAAGATTTAAAGGTGATCTTCTTTTTTTTTTCTTTTCTTATTCTTATTCTTTTTAGTTTTTTTCTTCCTCCCTCCCTCCCTTCCTTATTTTAAGTTCTTCTTGTTCTTGTTCTTCTTTTTCTTCTTCTTCTTCTTCTTCTTCTTCTCTCCTTCCTCCCTCCCTTCCATCCTTCCTCCCTTCTTATTCTTTTTCTTCTTCTTCTTTTCCCCCTTCTCTCCTTTCTCCCTCCCTTCCATCCTTCCTTCCTTCTTCTTCTTTTTCTTCTTCTTCTTCTTTTCCTCCTTCTCTCCTTCCTCCCTTCTTCTTCTTTTTTTCTTCTTCTTTTTCTTCCCTTTCTTTCCTTCCTCCTGTTTCTTTTTCTCCTTCTTCTTCATCTATTGAATATTTGTTACTTCCCCAGTTCAGAGGATGCAGCTCACGATTTCTGATTCGTTTTGTCCTTCATTATTGGTTTGATGTAAAAGAAGTTTGAACAAAGTTTGTAATATTTTGAAAGAGTTGAGCACTGAACAGTTTTTATACATTTTGAGGTTGAAATTTTCATTTAAAAAAATCTTTCGGCTCTTTTTTTCTACATTACCAATATATTTATGCTAAGAAAAGTATGTCTAT
Source organism: Ellobium chinense (assembly GCA_033807755.1). NCBI lineage: Eukaryota > Metazoa > Mollusca > Gastropoda > Ellobiida > Ellobiidae > Ellobium > Ellobium chinense. The sequence continues at coordinate 137,961 of JAWQUT010000010.1, read as the reverse complement.
AGATTTTATGCCCTAAGTATTTTGAATAACAAATATGCAAGGCTTTCATGCGAGGCGTTAACTAAAAGTACATGCCTCACATGAGAAGGCTCAAGCATCATCAAACTTCGTCCACATAATAGTTGATTTCATTAGGGCAATTTTATGCTTGCTTTGAAAATTGTAGATCCCTGCCTGGCTACATTCATGGGATGTACAAGTATCTCTTCACTTCATATCTTATTTATTTTCACGGGGCTACAAAATGTCTCTTGTGCAAATTTCAGACCGATGCTTTTGCCACGTCTAGAGAGTTACGTATGTCAAACATTTTGCTTCCACAATACTTAAGTGTTGTTTTTTCTTTTTTTTTAACGCTACCATGTCGGCTGTCAAAGCTGCACTATCCGATCGTTACGGTGGGAAGACACGCCCCTTTCATCTTACATATAGTTGTGAACATTTCCTTGACTTAGATTTTATATTGCATAGAACAGGCGTTTTTATAATCAATGTTCTTTACGAAAACATTCAGAAAGGCCGTCAACCAGCGATCTGCAAAGTTTCTGTGCAGGATGAAATGTTTTACTCATAAAATTAGAAAAAAAAAAAGAAAAGGAGTGGNTTACACTTTACACTCTATTTTTAGCCCGTGCCAGTACCTCTGTGTGCTAATTGTCCGTATGACGTTGGCCGTTGTATTCCCGTAAATTAGAAGGAATAACAACTTGATGACACTTTAAAAACATACTTTCAAGACGTTTCTAGTGACCACAAATGATGTAAAGTGCAAGGTAAAGTCAAATCAAGCATTTCAGTGTGTGTGTGTGTGTGTGTGTGTGTGTGTGTGTGTGTGTGTGTGCGTGTGTGTGTGCTTGTTTGATGTCAGCCCATTTCACCACAGCTGATCCCTTTCATTGTCATTTCCTGATACTGATTTACATGGTTAGATGTCTTCAATAGTCCCGTCCATAATCTTTGTCACAAATCAAAAGTATGTTTCTGCTTACTAAACATATTAATATAACACTTGTGGCTTACACACTATGCACAGATGAACGGTGTAGTCTAGTGGTGAGATTTATGTCTACAGAAAGCGCCTGACCACATTATGCCTCTTGACTACTTCTATAAAAAAATGCAAGAACACATAATATTATTATTTCTGCACTAGGGAACAAACATTTTTTCAATATTTTTTTTTTTGATAATAGGAACTAAAAACTAAAACAACAGCAACAAAATAATTCATTGTGTTGTGACCGTAATATCTGTACTGTTTATCTGAAAAATACAGGACCAGCTGCAGTTAGCACATTGTAGCAGTGTGCCGGATGAGGTGGTATTTACTTATAGCCTGAATACGCTGTGCGCTGACTTACTGATATTTTTTTTTCGGGGGCGGAGGGGAGGGGGGCGGAGAAGAGCGGGCGGAGGGGAAGTGTTGGTGGGTGGGTGTCGGGAATAGTTGGCTAAGGGAGAGGGAAGGGGGAGGGTTGCATGACACGCCTCATGTAACCTTTTAGTCCTACAATTAAACTTTCCACACTCGCTGCTCACGGCGTCAAAACACAGAGATGGAGACATTTTCAATGATCTGCCCCAGGGTGGAGGAACGAGAAATACTCAATAAAGCATCATGTGACATCAGTCAAGGCGTATCTGAGAGAGATAAGAAGGGATGGTGGGGACCATGGTGTTGTTTTATCCTCCCCACTCCCATCTACCTCTCCATCACTGGTTTACATCTCAGTCAATTTCCTGAGAGAGATTTCCTCAGATTACGACAGTGTTTGTAAAACTTTCCTTTTTCCTGAAGATCTTAGATAATTGGTTCCCTTCATCTACAACCGTCCCTCTCTATCCCAACTCCAAAATCCCAAGAAGTATTTTTGGCTCTTGGTAAAAGGACATAATTAAGAGCATTTAAGTTCAAGTTGAGTTTATTAGGCATGATGCCAATTTACAAAACTTGCCAATAATTACAGTAAGCAATAATACACTCCTGGTTGTCATAGTCTCATGATCTCATTCATACACGCGGTTTTTGCGTTCTCGTCTTTCTTTCTCTCTCTCTCAACTTCTCGGTCTCTCGTTCGCTCACACAACCATATATGGTTACATAATAGTCAATATTTCAGAATCAACCAGCCAGGACAAATAATCCAGAATTTGCTGCCGCCTCAGAGTGGCGCTTGAAAGCGTGCACGATTGATCAATGCCTCTAGTTATCGGTAAAACAAACGTTGTCATTGGTGAGCTGAGCGGCGGAGTGATACAAAGAGGGCGGCGTTGACCTAGTTTAGCCATGTAGAGGGTCTCGATTGGCTCAGTTCTGTCTTGTGAAAAACTTTTTTTTAGATTTTCGGAATGGTCACGTAACAAGAAACTATAGAAAAATTGGTAACAGTAGCATTACCTGATGTGAATATACCCATAATAACATTAATCCTGTGAGGACACTATTTATAGTCTACATAAATTATACAAAGTATTTTAGAAATCAAATGCCAGCAATTAAATTCCTTTGTCACTATGGTCACTATGTCACCTTACACCGCACTTCTTAAGCTTGATTCTAGGTTTGACAGTGTTTAAAGTTTTGTTTTAATTCTGTCACTCTTAACCTTTGTGAATACAGTATTGGAGTCTCAAGGCTTCTAGAGGTATCTGATATGTGAACGTATGTCTGCTCTACTGCATTTTCAAACTTCATTAGGGTCTATCTTGATCCTCACTTAGGCGTTTTAGATAATGTGAAAATAATATGATCTACTGTTGTGATACACTCCTGTCTGTAAAATATTTATTTCTAATAACCGCCGGTATCATAATACTATCTACAATATTATCAGTACTATATCAGTACTGCGTGTATCACTTTGTCAGTAAGTTTATAATGTGCACATTGTGATTCCTTCGATGTAGTATCTAACACCAGAGCCCAATGAAAAACTGTAACAGTTACCGAGTGTGTTTCTACGGTCATTATGGTCGAACTAAACATGACTGTCTGACCTAAACATAACTGTAATCCGAATCCCGATTGTACAATATATAGGTACATTTTCCGAAGGCGAAAGGATATTACCTACCTTTATTTACCTTTGGAGTTGCTTTCTCGCTACATGTACTTGGTGATTAGCTTTTTGAGATTGCTTTTATTATTTTTTTTTTCATTTTCATTTGCTCAACGCGACATTGTTATTGCCATGAATGAGCGACAATAGAAAACAATAGGTTACCTGTAGCTCAAGATGAGCTTATGATTTTGTCATTCGCAGGGCCATAATTTCCAGTAAATAATTTTTTAAAAAATCAATACATTTTATCTAGTTTTAGAAATTATTTAACAAGCTTCATTTACTGAAAAATAAAGTTGTGAATGCCAGCCAGTTTTGGATGTTGGTGAGCTTTTCACGCGTGTTTTAACGACAAAGTGAGTACAATAAGTTTATTTATAGGAGAACACTGATGTCCGCTCACATATCTTATGTACATCGATAAGTACATGAACACATGGCTATAACACCGTATCTGTTGTAGGATAATAATATTTTAAACTGCTGTGCGTGGTGGAGACCTTCTAAACCAAAGAGCTTTTAAATGAAAATGAATATTTGGATTGTACATCTCTATATGTAAATAGACACTTTAAAGAGATATAATAACAATAGCCTATTTGTTTTATGGACGTTTCGCTAGTAGCCCTGACCAGTGAAACCCCCGCTATAAAGGGGTAGTTATCCTAATAAATTATGAATATTATATTATTATATATATAGTTTCAGCCAATCAAAGAAAGCATAGATTTTTTTCCCTGATATCTAGAAAAGTGGTCTAAAGGCGCCAATCTACGCAACTGACACTATTCGTCGGTATGACGCGATGGCGAGGTAATTACGTCATACTAAGATTACGTAACTAACAGATATACTCGTGTCGTGTCGCACTTTCCCATTCGTTTAAAACCACTGAAGCAGAACTGTCGCACCTTTAATGGTATCCAGATCGAAATGCAGGGGATCTATAGAGAGGACACAGTCACGCCTCAGGCCACACACAATGCTTTGCTATCACGTCGAGGCTGATAGCTGCTCACAAGAATGTCGTTCACCTCTCCACCAGCCTCGTTCCACCCCCAAATCTTCCTCAAACCCCAAGGACGGCTGGGCACGCCTGTAACCCGACTTGCACAACCTTATAATTAAGTGACACCAACCGAAGACCGTAAATGACTACTTTCCTGCTCGCTCGACTTTGGTGGCAGTGTGCACGCGGGCAATTTACATCCTGTAAGAACTATCATCATAACTTTAAATGCACATCTTCAGCTGTTTACTCTCTTAACTGGAATGGGGAATAGGGGGTTCTCGGGACGATAAAGAAATTTTTAAAAAATGCAAAAGAAGAGTTGGTGATCGATGGCCTTGTCACGATTTTTCCGTCACGAGTGAGACAGAGCGAAAAAAACACGTCAGAGATAATGTCAAGCTCTTGGCATACAGTCGTCGTACGTCACAGTGAGAAGCAGGAATTTTCATGTGCCAAACGACATGCAGTGTCTTCGTAGAAAAGTCTGCTGCTTCCAGTGATATAACAGCTGTTACGACCTCAGAAAATTGTATTTTGGGTATGTTTTGCAATTTTTTTAAATGTTGTTTGCCTCTCACTTAAATGTCTGCAGTGTATAAAATTGTCTGTCTGTCTGTCTGTCTGTCTGTCTGTCTGTCTGTCTGATTCGTTAACTCTCCGAGTTACAGTGCTCATAAATATTGGTCTTTATTCATTTAAGGATAGGGGTCACGTCTGCATAACTCTGGTGTTACCAGGCACTAGAATAGCATGCTACCTCCAGTGTCTGCGCACCTAAGCTTTCACTGATCTTCCACAATCTGTGCTTCGAAGATCGAGTAAAATTTAATGCTTTGAGCGAAGATGCAGGTATTTTCTTTTTATAATAAATAATATAAAAAAAAATAATGGAAAAATTGCCTAGGTGTGCAGACACTCATCCCTGCTCTGATATAAGAATACTGACTGAACAGATGTGCTATGCACCATGTTTGAGTCAGTCTGATCCAAGGTGTAGCCTGCAGCAGATAGGCTCTTCTCAAAATTAGCCGGATAAAATGAAATTTGATCCAATTGCTCGTTCAAAGCGGGAAAAGATTTCGTCAGTTCCATGGGAAAACCCACAAATCAAACCTCTATAGTTCGGCCCTAGATCTGTAGAGATGAGACAGAGTTTATGGTGATCCACTGTCTTCTGTATGAAGTTTCTTGTGCAGTATTGTTATACGTCCTGCCCTTTCGCATTCAGTACATTTGGCAGGCGAAACTGCACACAAAAATGTTAAAAATGGTGTATTTTGTTCTATTATAAGTATACATTTTAAGAAAAAAATAATCTCAAAATACACTTGTTACATTATGGTACAGTAGACAGGTCTAAAAATGCTTTGTCCTTCTCAGCACAAAGGATGGTAGGATTCTGTCTTTGATGTTGCCCATGTACAACAAACTGATTATTAAATAAAAATATATCTTACTTTTGATTTCTATCTCTCTTTACTGTCACTCTCTGACAAGTAAAGTAAGTAAAATATTGCAGTCCACAAACAAACGTCATCCTCATCCAATATTTTTTTTTAATAAATGAAAAAAAAAATCACTATAAACAGTTGACGGATTTAAGATTTTAGGTTAATGCTACACTGTCATCAGAACTGCCCTTAAATTCTGAGCAAAGTGATGCCATTATCTGGATTTCATATCAGTAGTGGAATTGAAACGTATTTGTCAACAGGCTGTTTTGCATTCGGGAGATAATGCGAGTGGGTGAAGCGACAATAACATGGGAAAAATCATTATAAATTATGTGCATCTTGTTATCTTGTTAGCTTTGCCTAAATGTATTGATCAGGCATAGCTGCCTGGAGCATCTGTAAAAAAGAAAGTTTGAAAGTCTTTATGATTATCAATCACATTTGCCTCGGAGATGTCTGGAATGGCTGCACGAAATGTTTTCTAGGGATACTCAGATCTGAATGCCTGTGAGATCAGTTAGGCGTCATATGCTTACATTCCAGGGGCGAACTTAGGGGTCTTGGACATGAGCAAGGTGCAGAGACCTCTCAGGTTTAATATTAATATTCATAACAATAATAAATAATAATAATAATGGAGTTTATAAGTCTCGTATCCAGGCTGATGCAAGTTCACGCGACTTCACATTATTATTATTATCAAAGCAGGCCCGATCACTCTAAAGCTTTCTCAACTGCCTATGGAGCATACATTGCCGCTGCCAGTTACAGGCGCTGATCACTAACATTCTTATAAGGTCTGTCACTGTCTTTAGCCAGGTACACATTTTTTCTGGCGGATGGACTAAGAAAAAATATGAATGAAATACTTTCTAAAAGCACCATCAACATGACTATAGTCGGGAATCGAACCTAGGCTCTTTAAATCTTGAATTCAACGCCCTAACCATTAATTTTGGCAACGCTGCTCCAAAATAAACATGAACAATCGTCCGGCTCCTTCCCAGTCTTCGTCTCTCGTTCTCCCTCCTTCCCTCCTCCTTCTCTCGATCTCTCTCCCTCTCGCTTACCATCGTCATTTAAAATTAATTTTCTCCTCAAACGACAAAAAAAATATTCTTCTCCGCTGCGGGGCCCTGGGCTAATGGAAAAGGATTTATGCTGATGATTCAATATGAAGAACGGTCAATGACTCCGGATATTCAGTGGGTATGAGATTGCAAGGGTGACGACTGAATAGCAGACATTATCAGGCTCATTAATTATGATCTACAAAGAAAAATGTGAATCCATGTTCCTGANTGAGCATGACCGGAACAATCTACAAAATCTTGCATAGCGATTGCCATTTTGACAGACTACTTTATCATTAATTATTTTCCTGCCATTTCCTGGAGTTCTAGCCCTTTTATACCACAGTTTTTTGTTGTTGTTTTTTTTCCGCTTGTGGCATCGGTGGAATAAAACGGACAGTATTAGTGGATCTGGTTTATTAAGTCTAGCGATATTCAACCTCCATCTCTAACTCTCGCAAGTATGGATTCTATTTCGATTATTCTGATACTTAGTGCTAGGTGGACATTTCGATAAATCTCTGATACTTTTGGATACCTCCTACACTTTGGAAAGAAATTAACTTAGATTCCTTTGGATATCGCATCTTGGAATCTAAAATAGTTGTTTCGGTACTTTCGATACTTTCAATAGTCCCAATATTTCCGATATCTTTGTTATCGTCGGTACCTTTAATACTACTTAAAAATTCGAATCATCGATACTCAAAAACGATACTGCCCCAGTGAGTCTTGCCATGGGCTAGTCTTACATATTTGTGGTTTGCTTTATAACATTAAGGAGTAGATCAGCTTTATTCTGATCGCTTTTTTCTTTGTGACCATAGATTAGATTTGGTTTTGAAGTCAGTCCTGTCAGCTTGAAGACGAATTATAATTTAATGGACGTTTACGTCATGATAATCTGCATTTCTTGTTACACTGAGGATTAGGATGACAATACTTTGAAGAAGAGGCATTGGCATGCGTGACAGAGTGGTCCAAACCTCTTCACAAAAGCAGGGGCAAACCCAGGGAAGACCTAGAAACGGCATCAAACTACTTTCTTTGCGTCCTTTACAAAACAAAAAAAAGTGGGAAGCATGTCCCCAGTTCCCAATCCGCCCGATTAGACCTTCGGCAGTTTGTACCCCTCCTCCTGGTAAAATGATTCGTGAATCCGCTCCTGAAAAGTGTCACATTCCACTGCTTCGACAAAGCAACTGTTGTTTTCTGTCATTTTCCCAGTTTTTCATGTGACAGTTTATGTAAAATTACAGGTAATGTTGAACGGTCTAACAATGGCTTGTGTTGCATAAATTTGAAACCTGTTTTTTTAAATGTCACGAAATACCCTGCTGGGACATCATCGACAGATTCCTGTAGAAACACCTATTATCCTTTGAATATATCCGTGAGGGATGAGACTGAAAAATGTGTTCTTACAACGTCAACATACCGAAGTATTATTAAAACCTCTTTGTGTACTTTGTAGAAATCCATGTTTTTTATCTTGTCGTTCTTTGTACGTGTGCGTATGTAGTGTGGTAGGATGGGGCGTAAAAGGCTTGAACGACATTTGAATACTTATCTTTATTAACACCCAAAACTTCTTTTGACTGGAGAACCAGCCTGAAGATTGTAATGCCTTTGTGCGAGCTGAAAAAAAAACAACCCGACAGTATATTTCTTCTCCTTTAAAATTAAATTTTTTTTGTTCTTGCCTGAAAGCTACCTCACCATTTCCCATAACTGCTTCCTAGTCTGCCTTTTTATTTCCCCTTGTTTCACATACCATTTTCTTTGAGCTGAATGATGAGGGCATGTGTCGAATTTTTTTAGCCTCTATCAGTTAGCAATGTTGAGCTTGCAACATATATAGTTATATCCCTTTGGGCACCTGTATATCTTAAACTACAGTTTATTCATGTTACATAAATAATAAATAAATGAATAAATAAATAAATTATTAAATAAATAAATAAATTAATTAATAAATTAATAAACTACATACTTCTGAAACGAGGAACAAAAAGGGGAGGGCGGGGCTAGTTGAGTCACGAAGCAAGTTGGACCAGACTAGATTTTCAAGTTGTTAACCACGATGAATGAGGTTTTTTTCTCCCCTAAAGTATCTTTGCTAGATACGTTATTTTGTTATATTTGATAATGACAGTTATGAAACCATAATTTCCTGCAAGCAAAAATCAAATAATGAGCGCGGAAAGTAATTTTCTACATTACAGATTACATGACTTGTTTACTGTACTGAACAAAAATTGCCTATGGGGGTTAAGGAACAAGTGGCTACAGAAAAAAGAGTCCATCCCAACTTGCCCCCCCCCCCCCCCCNCCCCCCCCCTTCCCTTTTGCATTCCACGCTATTTCTCCAATCAGGAAACATAAATGCGCTGTGGTACCAAAGCTGTCAGTCCGCAAGATTGGACAGTAACAGTGCTTAACCTAGTGTAAATGTTGCTAAGCGTAGTTTTGCTGTGGACACCGTAGCATTAGAGAGGTGAAAAGGTTTCTATCTTTGAGACAGTCTGAGATGGTTTGATCTAGATCTTCATCTTGCAAACTGGACCTGACTTCAGTAGATTCTTCTCTCACGCTTTCCTCCATCACTTGTTATTCCTTCGGTCTCTCACTCCCTGTATTCTTTTTCTCCCCCTTCTTCTTCTCCTCATCCCAGATATGTTTGCCATTTCTCCTCCTTCTCCTCACTGCCTCCCCAACGTACACGTCATTCCTCTGTGACCCTGTTTGTCACCTGTCTCATGAGCGACATCTTTCTTTCGGCTAAATGATAACTCACATTTGTTTTGTTTATTCTGTTTTTTTTTTTTTTTGTTTCCAACCTAATAATAGTTCAAACCTTAATAGCTTAACAGAACTGTAAATCTATGTTGCGATTTATCTATGGCTAAACAATGGCTTCTAACAATATTGAAAAAATGACCCGGAGATGAATCTGCCATCTACACCACACTGGTGTTATTATACCTCCATAGGGTAATATTTTCATTAATTTTAATGAAGTCGGAATACCAGAAGACACATGAATAATACTGATAAGAGTATGGCTATTGTTCCTAATTCATTGACAAAAACAACAACAACAACAACAACAACAACAACAACAGCAGCAGCAGCAGCAACATCAGCAGCAACAGCACCACCACCAACAACAACAACAACAACAACAACAGCAGCAGCAGCAGCAGCAGCAACATCAGCAGCAGCAGCAGCAGCAGCAACATCAGCAGCAGCAGCAACAACAACAACAACAAACGACAACAAAACAACAACAACAACAACAACAACTGCTTCCTTTGAGGAATCAATACTGAGCCGTTGGTACCTAAGCCCAGTGTTCTGACCACTGAGCCACGGAGCCGTTGAAGGAAACTAGATGACATTGTGTGTCTAGTAGTGAATAAAGTCATAGCTGCTGTCCTTGTATTTTAATTGAAACGACAACTAAAAGACTGCTCTGCATTGTGACGCACTATCTTTTACTATAATCCATGGAAAACTGCATCAAAACTGCACACCAAAACGTTCCAATATTTAAAAATCGAAATGCGAACGAAAAATGAAACCCTCCCGCCTCCTCTCTAATCCTTTAGTAAGTAGAGAATATGTTTCCTCAGCTCCCATCATAATATTGTCAAAGGCGTATACCACGATGGGATCGATATCAACGTAGTCCTTACTCCTCTAACCTATTCATAACAAACCTCAACATTTTGCTTTTAGTATCATGATCCTTTTTTTTTTTTTTTTGCACCAGACTCCAGCCGCCCTCATTTCTGCAACCTGACGGTTACGAACGCCTCATCCTGTCGGTCTCACCTGCAATGGCGGACGGGTCGTCCCAAAAGTCGAGCCCGATAAAGTCGGGTTCGACAAAGTCGAGTCCCAAAAAAGCGCCCGATGTGGAACTGACGGGCTTTAGACAAGCCAGCTTGGAAAATGGATCTCCCTCCAAGGAGGAATTGGTCAGAGGGTCAGTGTTGTCAGCCCATAATATCAACTACTGGGTCAAAGTCCCGGGCAAGTGCTGTGGAGCGAAACAAGACAAACAGATCTTGTGTGATATCACGTAAGTATCAATCAGAAAACAGTTATTTCAGAAACAAAAATCCTCCAAGCTTTGTTGTGTGGTATTTGTATAGTTTGTATTTTGTCTATATTTTTTTTTGTCCTTGTCGAATATGAGAACGTCAGAAAAAGGTGGTCAAACTCTGTTGTGGAAAGCTGTCTTTGCATCACACTGAATGCTCGTTTGTCAACTTTCCTTATTTGTACATCATTTGTGAGGATAGCAGTAATTTTACACTCAGTGGAACCTAAAAGGCTTGTGATGGTGATGGTGGTAGTGGTGGTAGTGGTGGAGGTGAAGTAGTAGTGAAGATAGAGATGGATTTAGAGGTGAATGAGGTGAAGATGGTAATGTTGTGATGTTTAGTGATAGTCGCATGAATCAGCTCACTCTATTGCTTCACGAAGATACCATTCACGACATGACACTTTTCAAGGATTTTGTTGTTGTTGTTGTTGTTATTGTTCTTGTTGTTAGATGAGAAAATGGTAGATGACTGGCAATAGTGTGCATGAGGAACACGGTTTATGTCTTGGCAGAGGATTGTACTCATGCAATATTGTATTGTAATACATTATTTTGGCCTATGGCCTAATAAAACCTTTGAAACTTGTTGTTGTTCTTGTTGTTGTTGACTTTTTTACACTCTGCAAATCTGAATTAAACTGAGAAATACAATCTTTCACTATGCTTACAATTTAATTCAGCTAATACACGTAATCTTACTAACAATCGCTTCATGCTTAATATTCACTATGTTTAATGTCTGCGTGACCTGTCCCTTTAAGGAGGATGAATTTCTTGTCATATTTTTTGCTATGCTGACTCAAGACTATGAGTGTAATCTTAACTACATGTAGTTCTAAGGTGCCTTCTCGCACATTTAGTGTTCATCCACCGAAATATTAATGTTTGTTGTTCATTAACGTAGATCAAGTATAGATCCAGACACAGTTCTTTAACAAAACTGCTGGCAGACTGGTGTGATCAGGTTTCTTTTTCCCACCAGCTGTTACCTAAACTTTTGACTCCCACTCTAAACATCACTACATCAGCATGATCACCTCATTCACCTCCATCTTCACCACTACTTCCACCTCCACCTCCACCACTACCATCACCATCACTACCACCACCATATGCACGAATGTCCTTTACGCTTCCTAATCGCCACCGTTATCTCTCAGGTCCGTACTAAGTTTAATGCCTGTCTATTTATCTTTCCACCGACCTCAGAGGCGTTTTCAAGCAAGGGATGACTGCGATATTAGGACCTACAGGCTGTGGCAAATCATCGTGAGTATTTTCTCTATATCCTTGCATGTCTTCACAGAAGGTATTTATTCGTTATGAACCATCATAAAGGCGGTATAATTCATAAAGTTTAATTTTAAAAATATCATTACAGCCAACTATTCTCAAGAAGTGCCTCAAGCTATTAAACTGGACCTCTTGAAGGAGAATCCCGCCTATAAATTAATGGCTGTGAATACTGTCTCGATGTGGATAGCTTTGCTTTCATATTTCAAATACTAGACTTTTTATTTTCTTTATCATAGTGTTTCGAGGGACAGTAGGCAAGATGTCTGCAAAGTTTCTATGCAGTGCAAAATGTTTTACTCGTTAAATTTAGAAAAAAACAACAACACAAAAACAGCGCTCCTGTATGAAACGTGCTGTTGAATTTGAGTTCGTGAAGTGACCCAACATGCATTATGTCTTTCTTCATATCCCTGGAGCAACTTTGAGGGGGGCATCCTTGGTTGAACACCCCCTCCCACCTCTCCCCAATCCCCCAACCATCAGGTCATATCGAATTAGCGGCCAGGGTGAAAAGAAGCTTAAATCTGAACTGTATGCCTCATCTACGTTATGCAGGTTGTAGCTTACACATTTTGTCACAAGCACAAATTGTTACAATTTTCTTTGAATGTTAGGCCTGTTGTGGTGTCGATATTCAAATATAATACACGAAACAGCTGATATACTAAGAAAGCTTACACTTTTGTTTTCTGTGTTTGTTTGTTTGTCTTGCTTTGTTTTTAGAAAGGCTTCTCATATCATAAAATGTAGGCATTAACATATTAGAGATATCCATTGTGGAACCTCATAAGTCCGAAATCCTCCTTGTTCTCAAAGTAAGGTTCTGGTCCCGAGCTTTATAATTCTATAGTAAACTTATCTCATTATCTCGAATTTTCAAACCCTTCCCCTGAAATTCCAAGTCAGGAGATTCTCTCATACGTCAGCATGGACGTTAAAACAGCGCAGATAGACTTTTTTTGGCGTTTGAAAATGTTTGTATATCCATGTATATTGTGGTATGTTCTCAATAATCTTAAAACCTTGAAACTTTAGGGTACGTCACAGCTTTTCCTGGAAAGTATCTTTTTGCTAACTGTGCCAAAGACTGAGTACCCTTTTGTCATGTTTGCTTTTTTTAACTTAGAGCAGCCCGGCTAAAGACTACGATTAAACCTTTCAGCGCGTGATAAAAATCAATTTATCGTATTTGACTTAAGCTAATTGTATATTTAAGCTAAATGTATACTTGAAGATCATGACTGTGAGTGAGGGACTTTACTGTAGCCATTAGACGTCAAAATAGCAAAAAAACCGTTCCCCTCCTCACACCACCACCCCTCCCCACCCCTCCACCCTAATCTCCTTACCCTTCATCCTTCTTCGTGCGTTGTTTAGCAGAAAAAAAGTATCTCTCCGGTAAAAGTTTCCTGAGAGGTTTTTACGAGTGTCAAGACTGCATGTATTCCTTGGAAATGCAATAAACATGAATGTAAACCATAAATATTTCCTGGTGTTCCCAGGTTCCTGGATGTACTAGCAGGTCGTAAAGAACCGGAAGGGTTGTCAGGTCAGTTGCTACTGGATGGCAAACCTGTGCCTGATAACTTCAAGTGCATGGTTGGATTTGTGGTGCAGGTAAGATTCTCTTAATCATCACTGCAGCCACCACTATCGTCATCCTCGTCATCTTTTCCACAGCCTTCAGCATTGTGATTATCATCGATATCATCCTCTAAATAATGGAGGAGACAAGCTGGCATAGCTATGTGCGAGATCCCACTGCGGTCTTAAGTAATAGTAATAGTAATAATAATAATAATAATAATAATAATAATAATAGGGATAATAATAATAATAGGGATAATAATAATAATAGGGATAATAAAAATAATAATCTTATATTATAAAAAAACTCGTGAAATTTTGTAACAGCCATATCTCGACTATTTTTTGCACCAACCAGCCCGAAATTTTGCATACACTTTCCGTTTGGTCTGAGGGTGTTTCTTTTGAGAATTTCTTCGCCTTAAACGGTCCGTAAGTATTATTTTGATAATTACGTAAATTGTCTTTCTTTCGTGAATACGGCCCCAGATCGGTGTTTTTAAATGGACCATACGTCATTGGTTTTTGCAGTTCGCCCATGAAATGTTTACTTCCAGTCGCCAAAATTGAAGCCGAGCACTGATTATGTTCGTATCAGATGCCGGGTCGAGTACTTCGCAGAGCTGAGTCGATCGCCAGAGTGAACATAATCATCGGTACGGAAAGGAAGAGATTCAGTAGAGTGAACATGGCTTACATCGTATGAACCGCCAGTGCAAACACTGGTGCTTTCCGATTG
>JAWQUT010000010.1:107378-123395 GCA_033807755.1 Ellobium chinense | reverse complement strand
CACACACACACACACACACACACACACACACACACACACACACACACACACACACACACACATACATCCTTTAGTCGCCAACAGTAGTCGCAAATTTCCAGCTCGGATGACATCAGAGGATTGTATTGTCTACCTCTTACTGTATTTGGATAAATTTTAACATGGTGTACATTTTTCTCATTTTTTCCCCCCAAATCAGGATGACGTACTAATGGGAACTCTGTCAGTCCGAGAAAACCTTGCCTTCTCAGCAGCTCTGAGACTCCCCAGCACAATCAGACCGTCAGAGAGGAAGGAGAGAGTGAACCAGGTCCTCAAGGAGCTCGGGCTGGTCAAGTGTGCTGACACTAAGGTGAGTAGTGATAGAATCCAGCGTTCGTTTTCGGAACTTTCTGTGAGGAGAAGACGTTACCTTTTCTGTTTTTATATACATTTTATGTAGGACATTCTATGGTGTCTGTCTTCCGGAAAATAAAGTTATTAAGTCTTATTAAGTGAAAATTGAGATTGGACCTGAGATTGTATCTTTTCCTGGTTGATTGGTTTCCATGTCTACCCTTGTGAAACCACGGTTTAACCAGTTATCAACTTCGCTCCACTACTAACAGTGGGTATGACTGGCGATTCAGTTCGTATGCCAGCGCCAGGTGTGTGTGGCTATGGTCGAATTTTTGCAGCCGGATGTCAGGTGATCGGTCGTCAGCCAGTTGGCGGAATGGTTATTATTAGTTTTAATGGATACCACAGCCAGCAGGAAGCTGAATCCGAGGCGTCGTGTGCTATTAGAGATAATTTAAGTGCTTATATTAACTTTATTATTTACACTAATTATTCATAATTTCAGATTGGAAATGAATTTCTCCGAGGTGTGTCAGGCGGTGAGAGAAAACGCTGCAATATTGGGATGGAACTGATTACCTCCCCTCCTGTGCTATTTTTAGATGAGCCCACCACTGGCCTAGATGCCAGCACAGCCAGCACTGTACTCATGTTCTTGAAAAGGTGAGAGATAAACGTATTACTTATGGTCGCATCTGTCATTATAATCATCATTGTCAGTTTGCAGAAGACAGCAATCTCTGAACCAGGCATTACATAGACAATTTTTTAAGCAATTCATATTTATCATCATTATCAGCATCATCATTATTATTCAGATATACCGGGTAGCAGCAAAGCAAATTATAAAACAACCATAAAAAAAAGAAAGATAAAAAAATTCAAAGAATTCCAGAAAGAAAATGGACTAAAATGTTAAGCCTATCAACAAGAGATAATTGTCTAAATTTCTAACAATTTTCATTGATCAAAATGAAATATTTTGTCACATTCAGCAAATAAACAAACACCTTAAAAATGACGTGACATGCCAATGGGTCAGACGCACATGCTAATGTATGCTTTTTGTTCACCATGTCTTTTTAAATTTTTCTTGCTGCCACGTAACGCTTTTACCTAAGTATCGAAAGAATGCAGTTCTAAGAGATAGTAAACATTCACTCACTCGTATTAAACGTTGGAATTAAATAATCCTTTTGTTGTTGTTTTTTTTTGGTTTATTTTCACAGACTAAACTATAGCCCAATAATATAAAAAAAACCAGCTGTCCCCAAAGGCATATAAAAATATAAGCAATAAAATTTGATACTGATGCATGATACATAATGTAGATCATACCATACCCGCAAAATGTGTTTTTACAGTACACCGTATGAGATGCGCACTTAAAACGTATGGGGGTGTGTCCACGTTTGAAGGTCTCAAAATATTTGTGTTTTTCACGGGCATTCTATCACCCAGGGAAGGTTTGAAGAACTGTAGATGCTAAAATGACATGATCATTAATGTAAGAATTGGCAGTGAGAAGGACTTGATCTACGCTAAATTGAAATACATCTTCCTGGTTCATATTGCACGTAACAAACTGTCCAGTAATAAGGTTTCTAGAGGAAACGTATATCGTAAATTCTTCTCATACTTACCATGGCAGTCATTTGAAACTCTTGTTTCTCCTCAGAATGTCAGAAAGAGGTCGTACCATCGTCTTCTCGATCCACCAGCCTCGTTACACCATCTATAGGTTGTTTGACTGTCTCATGATTCTGTCCAGCGGTCGAACTATCTTCCATGGACCAGCCATGGAGGCATTGGATTTCTTTTCTTCCTTAGGTATGGCGAGAGCAAAGTGTTAAAGAAAGTGCTTGGCTTTATTCTCTCAGTTTTATGTTCAAATAGCAATGTTTCCATTACCCAATGTTCCAACACTCTCATGTTCCCACAAGCCTATGTTTCCACTATACAAGGTTCCCATAAGCCTATGTTTCCACTACTCAATGTTCCCATACCCTCATGTTCCCACAGGCCTATGGTTCCACTACCCAATGTTCCCATACCCTCATGTTCCCACAGGCCTATGGTTTCACTACCCAATGTTCCCATACCCTCATGTTCCCACAGGTCTATGATTCCACTACACAATGTTCCCACACTCTCATGTTCCCACAGGCCTATGTTCCAACAGTCTTTGGTTTCTACAGATCGTGTTTCCACAGGCGTATGTTTTCAACAGTCATATATTCCTATAGCCATAGATTTCTACAGTCCTATAATAGCATGAAAATCTTTCCCCACATTGCATGAGTAGCCACTGTTTAAGATGTAGCAGCCTATTATGGCAGTGACAGTAAACTGATTGCTCTAGGAGTAAGAGAACTGGAAGAGTTGATCCGGAATAGAAAGTGTGGCAATATTATGTAAGACCGGCGATGCCCAACAGACGGCACATACACCAAAGCATGGCAAGTTAAAAGTGTTAAACATGCTTCATAAAGTCCTTATAGTGAGCTTATTATAATATATTGTTTAGTTTCATGAACTGTAATTCACATTGCAGGCTATGTTTGCCAGGAGCACAACAACCCACCGGACTATTTCCTTGACGTCATCAATGGCGATCCCAACACAATCAGTGACGGTGTGAACATAGACAAGATTGTGACCCCCGAGGATGACAGTGAGTGTCTATTTTCTGTCTCTATATCGCAATTTTTCACCCTTTGGTACAGTAAAAAGTGAGGTATTTAGCCCCGTAGTGCTATGATAGAGCGTATCCTCTCGCTACACTTGAGTGAGGCAGTAGACGAAATTCGCATCCACTTGCCGAGCGCTGGGTATGAATTTTTTTGATCCCATCGTTAGTTCGCAAGCTCTGTATGTTTTCACTAGCACTCTCTGTCCGTCCGCATGACTTATTTTCACGATTTTTTTTTCAGACTCAAACAGCGTGGCTACAGATGGCACTACACGTAAGTAAACAACTTGTTCAGTAGAATATCATCATTTTTGATACCAGGCATCATTTGTACCAGCTGGATTGGTAACACCTAGTAGGCCAAATCTTTTAGTAAAATGTTATTATTTGTAAAATAAAGCACCATGTTCACAGGATCGATCAGTGACACCCTGAGAGTTGACTTCTTCTAACAATAGTCTGCTAGAATGCTGCAGGGGTGACAGTTGTGACGTTATTATTCAATATGTCATAATTGCTTAACACAACATTTTCATTTAAATGTTGAGACACAGCGAAAGCAATCTTTTAAAATTAATATTAAGACAGCAACACGTCTAAAGATCCAGAAAAATATATGTACTTTAAGGGAAAAAAATTTGCAAGAAGCATGAACTTCGAAAACTTGAGCTTTGCACAATAAGTGCACAACTATGTATATTAGTGTGGTAACAACAATTTTGCAGTTTTTGAGCCTGATAATTCTGAGAGTGGCTGAGGTTTTCGGGAAAATGCAGCATGACCTCTCAACCAAAAGCCTATTTAAAGTCATGCAAACTACTGTATTTTACCAAACGAATCGATTTTATCATGAAAACGAAAATAATCGACAAGAGATAAATGTGGCATTGCCAAATAGTAATAAAGGAAAATGTACATAGAGAGGGAATGTAAATAGCCATACACTGTACTCATTAAAGTAACCAAGGTACTCAAATCGTGTACCTTTCCCATTGATTCTATGTGTAGCAGAACCAGGCACGGCGTCCTCAGACAACAATACGGCAGCGGAAATTTAAGATTAACCGATTGAAAGAGTTCCTACAACTCTACACTAAAATACAAAGGGTATATAGCTTAGATTACAGGCCTGTAATTGTACTTTCACTTTGTGGTCCTACAAAACTTAGGGGGTATATTTCATCTCCCCTTTTCCCTCTTTTGGCATGCCCAGCTTCCAGTAATAAGGGCTCTAGGGGGGAAATTTTGATATCTTGGGAATCTATGGCCATACTTTATTTTACCAGGCACTATTTAGCCCTGGGCTGGAATTGCCAGGTCAACGGTGTGCTCAGGTGGAAGAGGAGGGGTTTGGCATTGACCAGTGAAACAAGTAGGGTCTGTTTACAAATAGCAACCACGCTCAAAACTTCAATGAGCTTGCTAGGGTTGGGTAAGTCTTAAAATTTGGGCCACATAATGAGCTTCAATCTGGTATGGGTCTGGGTGAAAGCTAAAACTTTGGGTTTAGAGGGCAGCTTAGAATGTTAATATAGCACATAGAGGAAAAAAGGGTCCAATCCTATTACAGGTCTGTAACCTAGAATATTTCAACCCTTCAACTTCCAACGATAACTTCATGTTTCTCCATCCCGGGAAAACCAAGATCTAACTTTCTATTAACCACCAGTATGAAAATCAAACCAGTGTGTTGGACATGGCTCGATATTGTAACATGTACCACGGTGAAGACAAAGTCACGATACACGACTTTACCAAAGGTCGCTTAAACCTCAAGTTAGCAAATTATAAACTAGACTATAGTCATAAAAAAAATATTGCAGTTTCTGCTATCATCAGATCAATGGCAAAGACACGACTTCTGTTTTTTGACATGTTTTTAGAGTACAATTAACGGTCGCATATATTCCTTCTTTATGTTTGTGTTCCCCACTATTAGGCAATGTTATTATATGAATACTTTAATTATGACTGTTTTCATGCTAACATCGACTCTTATGTTGTCCTCGAAAATCAGTAATTGTCATGTGATTTATTAGGTATGTCGTAAAGAGGTAATACAGTATTTTGGTTAACATCTCAACCAGTTTCAGCAACACCAGGCTAAACAGTTGCACCGTTGTGGCTAAGAAACACACTTACAATTGTTTTGCAATTATTTCTCAAGATTTAGCAATCTGCAGTCCGGATTAAAAAAAGAAAAAGCGATTTCAGCACCCAAACTTAACAAAGTTTGGACAGATAGTAAAGAAATATATTGTCTCTATTTTTCTTATAATATAGTTTAGTGGACTATGTGGTGCTTCCATCCCTCTAAATCTAAATAGTAGATATTTTTAAAATCTGTATTTAAGTTAATCCACCATTATTCAGTTGCAAGGTATTTTTGTAGATGCAGGGTATAATAATATGATCTGCGAGGCTGAAGTGTTTAAGACTTTTGTTCGCTGTTTGTAAAACCCCATTAACATTTGATAGTGTTGAAATTTTTCATCCTTCTGAGATGTGATGGAAGGCAATTCCAAAGTCTGGGCAGTAGTATGAGAACATTCTTTCTACCTAGTCTTCTGGAATATGGCAATTTGAATTTATTTTATGTCAGTTGAAGAACAATATTGTCATGATTAAATTTAAGTAAACCGCCTAATCACAGTAGCAGCGGTTTCCATAATAGGTGGTGCTAGTGGTTGTAGTGGGTAATTTCCTCTCTTATAGCTACTGCATTGCATAAAACTTCTCCGTGTATACTGTGCGTGCCTTTCTGAGCTCTTTACAAGTAAATAAGTGATAAAATACATTGTAAGACGAAAACGTAAAAACATTTTATATCCTTTTATCAATGGATTGATTGAATGAGCAATAATTCATTTAGTAATTCTGTGAATGAATGAATGAATGAATGAATGAATGAATGAATGAATGAATGAATGAATGAATGATAAGTGCAGTGTTCAGTAAGCTTCATCAGCTACTATCGGGCCAGAAGATTTTCCTCACTAATTCACCATCGCACTGAGTTATGATTGATTACCAATTAAAAATGTTACTTATTAATAACAGCCAATGCAAATATTAATGATTTCAGCTCGTGCTATCAGTCAAGAAGAGAAACTCGTGGAAGGATTTCAGAACTCTGAGTGGAACAAGAGGTACATTTTTCATCATAATAATAATAATATTAATAATAATAATAATAAATCCATTTTTATTGCGCTTTATGCAAAAAGGACTGAAGGCAATATACAATATTAAATGCTACCCATGTACGCTCCGACCAGACAGACAAAGAGACACACAGACAGACAGACAGACAGACACACACACACACACACACACACACACACACACACCCACACGCACACACACACGTATAATATAATGACCCATTCATTTGTAAGTAACGGCAGACCATTGCATAACAGACTATATTCAGCCATATTCTACTGGTCTTAGTGTTTGTATCATTAGAAATTATGTTAGTTCCCTTTCTGGCAGTGAGGTGGGGAGGGTGTTAATTTTCTGTTACATAGATGTGTCTGTTCAAATGGGATGTTGTGTAAGTTGTAACTGTTAACATTAGATGAGGAGAGTGAGTGAGTGAGTGAGTGGGAGAGAGAGAGAGAGAGACACAGAGAGAGAGAGAGAGAGAGAGAGAGAGAGAGAGAGAGAGAGAGTGTGTGTTTGTAAGATAATGAGAAAGAGAGAAAGAGAAAGAGACAAGATATGTCAATGACTAAATGTAAATTAGAATCACTTATGTGTATATTTTTTTTCTCCCCTTTTCATTTGCTCCTTTGTATTGATGTGACATTACATTGTATGTGGTTGGCTTACGCCTAGATGAATAAACGTGAACTTGAACTTGTTTATATCATTATAACCCTCTCAGAATCGAGGCTGATGCCTAATTTCCGAATCAGACGGCCAGAAAAAAACAACAAAAAACAATCCCGATATCGCCATGGCCTGAGAGTGAACCTTAAAATTGTTAACATCTGAGTAACACTTAGAGTTATTGGTAAATAAACTTTGTGATGGGTAAACAAAGCTGCGAAGTAAATAAAAATTGGACGTCGACTGGCCTAGTTTTTTTTTGTGTTTGTTTTGATTTTCACCTTGGAAACAAATTGCCTCCACCTTCGTTGTTTTGTGGTGGAAGAAAGACAGAAATATCATAATAATAATAATAATATCATTTGACTTCAGATGTGTTAGTAACTGTGGAATCTATTACTAAAAAAAAAAATCACTCGATTTTTGAAGAAGCAGAACTCGGCTATTTCGATCCAGAACACTCCATGAAATTTCGTATGCAAATGAGGTCTTTTTTTATGGTTTTGTTAGTCCATCTAACTTCCGGGTATTTTAATGAAACTGATTTGTTTCGTAAACACAGCAGTAAAGAAACCTCAGCACCAATAATATGTTCCATTTTTTGAAGTCCACATGACGTCACCAGTTTTTTGTTGTTTGTGTCGTCGATCCACATCCCGCCGGTGTGTCTGCTAGTACTTTTAAACCGAAAATAGACTGTAATTCCATGTATTTTCTACTAAATAAATGAATATACAAAGGACATGCTAATGAGTGGAACTAAAATAATGAGTATACATGTTTCTAAAGGGTTCATTGGGGAAAGGTGGGTCTGGGTGTGAGAGAAATAAAGAAAAGAAAAACAAATACGTTAGGAAAAAGGGAAAAACATAATTTGTTTTATCAAAGTGCAATTTCTCTCTGCCAGACTTCAGGAAGAGGCCGAGGCCATCTACTCACAATTTGAAGCTCAAGGTGGATTGAAGGGAGAAAGACACGACACTGTGGAGTATGCAACTTCCTTTGGCCATCAGGTCAGTTTTCGTACTTTGCATTTGAGATGAAGGAACTGTTCTACGAACACTCAGCCGTTTGTCTCACTAGAGTTACGCTTAGTGGGCTCCTAATTCATCTTTCGAAATCAGCCGGTTGGGACAAACAATCCAGTATTTTTCATGGTCTTAAGAGTGAGGCTCGAAAGCATGAAGATCTTAGTAATGCTTAGGTCTATAATATTTATGATGGGAAAACAGAGCTGTAAAGTTATTTGTATTAGAAATGAACGGCACTGTCCTGTTTCAGCCAGGCGGGAAGCTCGTCAGGCCGGGCTCAGGTTTCTTGGGAAAGGTCAGGTATTTTATTTTCTTATGAAATAGTATTATTCGTTGTTGTTTTTTTTCCTGCGAGTTATATTCAACCACAAGGTGCCTGTTGGTCCCTGTACACAACAATTCTATGTAGAGCCTAATGCTAAAATAATAGTATTTATTTAAAGCAAGTTTGCAAACAATTTACGCTACCATGTACAGATAATGTATCTAGAAGACTGGTTTGTTTCAGGTGCTGTATGTTGCAGGAAGAGCCCTGAAGAATATCGTCAGAAATCCACAAACCAGTATCCTTACAGTAAGTACTGTATGAAATTTGGAGCTGTACTGTCCACTCAGTTTCTAGGGAGATGTTATGCCTCTTTGAAAGTCTCTAACCTTGGGCAAAAAGCGAAGCAAGCAAACTACGATAAAAAGTGCAGCTGTTTCTTTATTCCTTTATTTTGTGAACGAGATGGAAGTGGTTATCTATTTATTTTTAAAGAGCAATGTTCACTCCTAACTGACAATATCGTATGGCCTGAGCAGGTTAATTTGGAAGAGAACACAATCAAAACCAGGAAAGTTGTATTATGAATCACGAATGGGGATATTGGTGACAAACAAATTTGATATCTGACAAAGAAAGTCTGTCCACCTCCAGCTTTCCGTTGGATACTTTAGCATCACATGGTTATTAGCCCCTAGATACACTCCATCATCTTCTGATTCGATACTTTTAATCTATGTCTGTCCAGCTCGGGGCATCACTGACGTTTGCCATTCTCATCAGTGCAATTTACTGGCAACTAGAAGAGGAGCCTATATCAGGCTTCAATGACAGGTCAGTTGACAACCTATGTCTTACTTGTTAGTTACTTGCAATATGCTTGTCCTCGTGACACGGATCAGTATACGTCAGAACATGTCTTAAGGTCAAGGTAAAAGTGTATTCTTTATGCCAGGGTCAAAGTTTTTTCTTTAGGCCAAAGTCAAAGCTTATTATTAACTTTGCTGTTATCAGATCAAAAGGTACTTCTCTTAATAAGCTGATATTCACATTTTTATCAGTACTTTGTATCACATAAAGAAATCGTTGTCTCATACAAAGCATGAAAACTGCATAGTACGTATAATTATGCGTAATGGCAGTGCAATAGCATAACCCTTTCTTGACCATAGAAAAAAAAGTCTGCCAATAAAACTGATTTTCAAAATGTCTGATGGAAATCTTCATTAAAATTGTATGAGATAAATTATAGTTCTTTAATTACAAGACATATAAATTATTGTTATTCTGAATGTCAGATTAAGATCTACCATTTTTTCATTAGCAGTCAAGAAAAAAAATCGCATTCTCTGAAGGAATCTATGATATTTATCACCCCCACCACCACCACCACCACCACCACCAACAACAACAGCGACGACAACAACAACAACAACAAATAAAAATACAACAATAGCAACAACAGTACCACCACCACCACCACCACCAACAACAACAACAACGAGAACAGTATCAAGAACAACTACAGCAACAACAACAACAACAAAAACAACCACAACATTAACACCAATTACAACTTCATTGCCAAGAAATAACTTTTGAAAGTTCGTTAAAAATAATAATATCATATTTATTTTGTCTTTTCTCTCTAGAGGTGGCGTTATGTTTTTCCTCATCATAAACCAACTGTTTTTCAACTTTGCGGCAGTGGAAGTGTTTTACGTGGAAAGAAAAATTTTCATGTAAGTACTGACATTCGAACATTTTCTTGTGAAATTTTGCAAGCTTATGGCGATATTTAGATGTTACGATATAAGATTGCTATGACATTAGAAAGTTAAGAAGAAAAATGACCCGTTCCTGTAGATTTAAGGTACTACCGTGGTGCACACATTTTTGTATGCTTTTTTTACTGAATGAGAAAAGGGCAGCAGATATTCTTATCTATAGCCATAAATTAAAAACATGATGTATAACACGATGCTAATTTTCATATTCCAATTCTGACCTTCGTTAAGAAAACAACTCTGCAGGAATTGTGCGAATGTAATTCCAGAAAAGGTTATTTCATACCTAGTTTGAAAGCTTTCCATATTTCCATGGTGTAATAATAAAAGAAGTGGATTTCGGTTTGAGTTTGCCTTCTCTTGAGAAGCGGCGTTTATTTTGACCATTGGACACATGATGCCTTTTAAGTAACCGCGTCATTTTGGCTGTTCTAGTGTTGCAGTTGATGGTATGATATAGGAAGCTATTGTTATCAATATTTGTATTTTTGATGTTTACTGTAAAATCTAAAAATGAAGAAATGTCACAAAACGTCGTTATATCATCGCACTAATTTAATGCATGAAATGTTGTCTTGATGAACAGGCATGAAAACTCCATTGGCTTCTATCGAGTGTCCGTCTACTTCCTGGTCAAAGTCGTCTTTGACATCGTACCTCTGAGACTAGTTCCTATCATCCTCATGTCTTGTGTAGTGTACTTTGCAGTGGGTAAGTTCGGTTGGCACCACAAAGCCCTGAGTTCAATTCGTGAAGTGTAAATCTAAGGTCTACACAGGCATAGTTCCCCAACTGTGATGCATTACTATTACAAATACTAATAATAACCATAACAAAAAAAACATTTTGTACATTGACGTGGAATCATCCATATCAAGCCTAAAGAGAACAGTAACAGAGTTGCACACAAAGTTCTAGGCAAATTGAACTTTATACCGTTTCTAACTAGGCCTGGGCACAATTCGGATAAAAAATCCGAATATCCGGATTCGAGTCAAACACCCATTTATCCGATTTTTCGGCTCGCGACTCGGATTTGTAAACAGGTCACCTGAAAAACGGGTGTATTCTTGTCCTTTTCCGGTACTTATTTTATATAATTCTATTCCATATATGGGAAAATCCGACAAAATAAGTACCGGGAAAAGAGCAGAATTAACCCGTTTCAAGTGAATCGGTTACAAATTCGGATCGCGAACAATTTGCTTTTGGTTTGAACCGGCTATACCAGGTGTAAATTTTGTAAAATCCTCCCCTTTGAAAAACATCGCAACCTCTGGTAACGGCCGTAAAAATAACGAAAATTAAGCGCATTAATTCAATGTCTATGTTTCAAAAGAGCCCAGTTATCAACACTACAGCAAATAGATTTATAATCATTATAGCTGTAGCGATGATATAATCAATTTACGCTTACCTCTACTGACATGAGTTTACAGGTTATTTTTCCGGGTAACACGGGATAATCAAAACAATTCAGTGGGTTTCGGGTCATTTGAAAAAGCGGATCAATTAACCGGTTAACCGGATTTTTAGAAATGGGTGCACCCATTTATCCGGATCATTCAAAACCAAGTCATTGCCCAGGCCTAGTTCTAACTCAGTTTGCACTGAACTCAGTTTTGCACTTGGTATGCAAGTATAACTTTGTTTCACTAGTTCAGATGAAAAATTGACTTTTGCTCGCATAGACAAAGGAGAATGAAAATAAGAGACTTCCTCATTGCCTAAACTCATCAATCATCCCCACATATTCTTCTAAGACATCTGATCCTAACAGTTCTAATCCAATGGCAAATCATGTTCTTTTTATTCTTTTCAGCAAGATGAGTAATGATGTTCTACATCCATTTCTGGTACTGCTCATAGTCTAACCCCAATTAAACAGATAATTTCTTCTCATTCATGTCAAAAATTATGTCATGGTTCCCCAGCGCCATCTCTAAATATCAGTATTCTCTTGCAACATCTGCAGTAGAAAAAAAAAAAAGAGAATTTATTCTTGTTTATGTTAAATCTTATGTCCTGGTGTCCCAGAGTAATGTCTAAATATCACTATTCTCTTTGTAATATTTGCAGATCTAAATCCAAAAGGGATTATTTCTTCTTATTCATGTTAAACCTTATGTCACGGCGTCCCAGAGTATTTCTAAATATCACTATTCTCTGTGCAATATTTGCAGGTCTAAATCCAGGAGCGGATCATTTCTTCATGTTCGTATTGTCGCTCTTCTGCCTCACCATGGCAGCAGCTGGACTGTGTATGTTCATCAGTGCGACTGCCGACGTGTTTGCTGTGGCTCAGATGTTGCTGGCTGTGATCTACATCCTCATGATGGTATGTTGTTATGTGGACCCCTAGTGTACTACAGGTTACAGAGGTATAATCTGATTTTCCTCTTTGAGCCAATAAACTGTTTTCTCTACTTTCACTTACAAGAAATTCCACAATCACTAAGACTTCTTTCATAGTTTGCAGAATTCAATGAGCGTATTAAAAATTATGTTTAAAATAATAGGACTTTCATTTCGTTTTCGAGCTACGAATCAATACATCGAAAGGTGTGAACAAGCTAACTAGTTTCCTTAATGACAAGTGCTCCGAATAGATGGCCACACCTAAATGAATGACCCAAACTTCAGGTTTAGTTTACAAAGTCAGGAGAGAATGCAAACTAATTCGCAGGTAGGTTCACAAATCGAGGGCCCATTCTCCACAATCAGTCTGTCCAAAGGACATATTTTTTAACTGGTCTTCCTAACGCGTATGACAACATGCTATTTTCATCCAGTTAGAAGTCTAGAAATAGCTCGCTGGCGAGAATAGCAGTATTTCGCTATAAAGCAATAATAATAATAATAATAATAGTAATGAGGTTTATGAACGTCATATCCGGGCCAATTCCCGCCCCCGATTTCAAAGTATTGGTACCCTGCAGACCAGTCCACTCAATGACATTCTGAAATCCCTGGAGAACATACCATGCCGCTGCCATAAACAGGTGCCGATTATTGACAATATCTTTCACTGCCTCTAGCCAACTATTCATTTGACACTCAGGGGGACTGAAGAAAATTTGAAAGAAATGCTTGGATGGTCCAGCTAATTTAGGTCATTAATAAGAAAGGAAGTGCAGACATAAAGAAAACAAGAGGAGTGAAGTAGATATCGCCGTCCGGGGATATTACAGTCGGAAGTCCAAAATTACATTTTTACAGGAGAAGCAAAAACTGTTTCTTTCGTTTATTTTTCAAGATTTTTTTTTTTCAAATTTTGACACAATCTGTCTTTTCTAATAAGAAACCTATTTGTCAATTTTTTATTTTTTAATTTGAAGGTAAAGGGAAATTTCTAATATCACGTGAAAAATGCTAAAATTTCCAGGAATAATACTGTCGTATGTCAAAATCCGACACTTGACGGAGAAAAAAGTATGGAATATTACAGTCGTATGTCAACTTACGACACTATAATACCTGACAAGGATCAAGAACTGCTATCAAAATACACATTTTCTATGATGACATTTTTTGATGCTGGTGGGTTGTTTTTGTTTTTTTTTCCCAGCTCTTCGGGGGCTTCATGATCAACCTGGGCTCAATAGGTGTGTGGCTTAACTGGGCTCAGTATCTCAGTCTCTTCAAGTTTGGAATGGCTGTAAGTGTTCCTTTGTCTTGCTAAAACTTAATTTTTTAAAATCTGGTCCTTGATTTATCATGCTGCTTTATAATATGTTTATGAATTGTTATAAATGTTTTGTGATTGACCTCTGGTCTGGATAAACATAAACGTGTACTTGAAATTTAAAAAGGGTGCAAGATCTTAATTTTGTGACAAGAAATTGGATCATCTAATAAGCACAGAAGCGGGCACTCCTGCACGGAAAAGTATTTTTTTCAACATGGAGAAAAGTCAGAGCTCTTCGAAAAGAGAGACAAAAGCTTGCAGTATTTAAAATTGTTCTTACACCTTGCTAGTCTACCACAACTTGCAATGAAAGTTAGGTTTAACATAGTTTTGTTACAATATCTTTGCTGCAGAACAGATTGATAGACTAGTAATGTATACTTTGCTTATTCACCTTTCCGAAAAATCTGAAGTAAAAATAAACTATTGTTGTTTTTTTTTGTCTGTCTGGCTGATTCGAAACGATGAACTGCAAATGTTAAATTTACTCCTATTATGATTCAAATCATTCTGAGAAAAAAAGTAAAGGTGGGAGATTGAGTCGGAAACGATAGTATTATGTTGATTGTAAATTGTGTTTTCTATATGGATGTTCATATTATGTTATATATAATTTGAGCAATAAAGATTCTTGTATTTTTGTAGAAATCGTATTTTTCTTGAACTAATCAGCTTATCTTATATCATCATATGTGTTGAGAATCATGTAACTTATCTATAACAAGACAAACACCCCATTTTACAAATGGGCAGGCAGGCAACGCACCAGCAGCGAAAGAATACCTAGTGCACTGAAAGACATTATAGACGAATGCACTAGACTCCGTGAAAAAGTTGGACGATTGGCGAATCGGGCGGATTGAAAAGATCTATGGGAGATTGTACTTCGTTGCTATACACATTCATTTTTTAAAAAAAGGGTGAAAAAGATAAACAGGACTGATGTGTATAGATACCTTTTGTGTATTTTTCTACGAATTTAGGTCAAAACCGCGTGTTTTTACGTTACGTAGTTCTCAATGATGGTGTACATTAGAACTTGTTTTCCCAGTTGTAACTTCTTTAAAAAGAGATACTTATGTATTATTGTTCATTTCAGTCATTGTACATCAACGAGTTCAAAGATCGAACTTTCTGCTCCAACACAACATGGTGAGTACAGCGTTTTGGGGTTTTTTCCCCATTCTTTTCTTCCTCTCAATTCAGTTTTTTGTCTTGATACTTTTTTTGGTCAAATATTGTAAATGGTTTGATTCCACACCCATCGAGTACGTTTCAGAANGTGAATGATCAATTTTGAGAAGAAGGGCCGAAAAAACCTACTCTATAAATTTTTGTCCCTGCCGGGGATCGAACCAGGATCTCTCAGCTTGCAAGACAGAGCGTGTTACCACTACACCACGGGGACGCTAACTTCACAGCAATTTAATTCTTAAATACCTACTGCCTGAATCGGTCCCTAACTTCCACGTGCGAACCTAGTGTTCACCCATGACCCAAACACACTTCCCGACTGCTCACACTTGTTTTCCCAGTTGTAACTTCTTTAAAAAGAGATACTTATGTATTATGGTTCATTTCAGTCATTGTACATCAACGAGTTCAAAGATCGAACTTTCTGCTCCAACACAACATGGTGAGTACAGCTTTTTTGGGGTTTTTTTTGTTGTTTTTTTTTCCATTCTTTTCTTCCTCTCAATTCAGTTTTTTGTCTTGATACTTTTTTTTGGTCAAATATTGTAAATTGTTTGATTCCACACGCATCGAGTACGTTTTGGAACAGAATTCTTAATGCCTGTAAGTATAAAACTTACCTTAAGCATCCTCCACACCCCACCCCCCTACACCCCGGATTTTCACATGTTGATTGAGGGAAAAAATGTCGTGTGCAATCGCAATCCTCTACTGAAAGTTAAATCTGAAACTAATATTTTTGACATCTCTACCATTAAATCAACAGCAAAGAAGGAAACCTGTTTCTAACAGAGCAAAAGATAGACTACGGAGAAGACTGGGATTTTTGGCAGCATATTGTTGCTCTCAGCCTGTATGCGGCCATCCTCCTCACACTCACCTACGTTCAGCTACGACGAATGAAGAAAACTATCTAAGTTATCAACTACTTCGTGTTGATGTATACGATGGTATACCATAGTAGGATTCAGTAAGTGGTAAAAGGCCCTATACCTTAATGCAGATAGATGAGATGTCATCTTTTTGGACTGTCTGGGACTAAATATCTTGTGACCAATCAGCATGAGGCTTATATCGCGAGACTAGAATCCAGATCTTCGAATGTCGAATTTTTAGAAGCTGCAGAAATCAACAATTTTTTAAATTTCTGTACGCCACTCCTAATCCCTTCCACCCCCCCATCCCCC
>JAWQUT010000010.1:89078-100329 GCA_033807755.1 Ellobium chinense | reverse complement strand
TATAAAATCCCCCTTTTTTGGGGCCCTGCCAGCCAGTGTTAGGGTGTAGAAATGTGTAAAATGACCTGTGATCTAAATAAAGCATCCAATTTTAAAGTTTCAGGTACAATTTGAGCCTTCTAGATAAAAAAATAAAATGTGTAGACCTATGTATTCGCACGCGGTCAAAACCAGCCAAATGGAAATTTGGGGACCAAATCAGAATTTGAGGTGATCTTTTTCAAAAGACATTTGTGAAAAATTTTGGGCGTTGACCCCCCTTTTTCTTCCCGTTAAAAGATTGGGCAAAAGAAGTACTTTAACCTCCATGGAAGAACTTTCCCCAATTTACAGTGGTATATTTA
Source organism: Ellobium chinense (assembly GCA_033807755.1). Classification (NCBI taxonomy): domain Eukaryota; kingdom Metazoa; phylum Mollusca; class Gastropoda; order Ellobiida; family Ellobiidae; genus Ellobium; species Ellobium chinense. The sequence continues at coordinate 99,985 of JAWQUT010000010.1, read as the reverse complement.
GAATAACACAAAATGTTAATAGGGCCAAAAGAAGAAAAAACAATAGGTGTCAAAGACCTTTATACCCAGGATGTGGTCAAGGAAGAGAACTTGAGAATGACAAAATACAGACATTATCGGATTTTTCCCTTTGTACAGTTGAAATGACAATCGTTCTCATATATAATGTTATAATGTTCACCGGTTTCTTTCCTTACACAAATCAAATGCATAGACATTGCCTTTCTCATAATAATAATATATAGTTTTCATGTAGGTCTTCTATATTATAAGATGTTACTGTAAGTGCTGAACCTACGTTGCTTGTCATGTTCAATAGATAGGTGTACGCTTTTGTTGCAGGAGCGGAGATAGGCTTTGGTGGAGTCGCCTTTACCTACCAGAGAAAGACAGAGAGAGAGAGAGAGAGAGAGAGAGAGAGAGAGAGAGAGAGAGAGAGAACGTCAGGCTAACATTTCCTTCGCTCTCATTCTTTCTCTCACACATACATTCCTTCTTTCTTTCTGTCACCCATTCTATCTTTCTCCCTCCTCCCTTTCTCTCTCTCTTTCTTCATTTCTCTTTCTCTCTCTGACCATCTCTCTCTCAGCATTTCTCATCATCCGATGCAGGGCCTCCGAAATGAATGGAAACCGTGAGTCAGAATCCACTTATCCCCAGTCGAAATTCACCGCTGCTTTACACTATAATAGTGACGTTATATCCCTTATATCTTCCGGTCAACCAAAATATGACTTAAGTCGCCAAATAAACATCTTAAATGATAAACGTTCAGCATATGCCTTGCGTTTTGGCGAAAAAAACAGTTTTGATATATCGTTAGTCTGAACTGAGATTTAGGCGTTTGAAATGTGAGAGGGTTATCCTTTTGTAGTGGAAACTAATCCTGAGAGAATTGTGATTGAAGATTTTTTTTTTTCACCACAGAAATGGTACCCAGTTCCAGACCACGAAAGCTCACATTTTACCTACATGTTCTAACCATTGGCAGATAAAACCAATTATTTTTTGTGAACATAAGTAACGGTAGAAATAACTGTATCCCCGATTTCTGAAACAAGGGAATATTTAGCACTGGGTGTCAGGAATCACCTCAGGATCCCGAAATCACAATTCCGACACTAGCGACATAAGCCTTATTTTGACAGACTGAGTAAAGAAAGGGACAGTAGAGCAGTGGCGGATCTGTTTTGTGGCATAGAGATTGCAAAATAAGACCGTAATAAAGTAATTATATGTTAACCATTTGAACTTGAGTACACCGTACAATATCTCTATCTGTTGTCAAAAGTGTTATGGCTATGGCTCAACAATATGGAATAAATTTCAGTATTTTAATAAGACGTTTTGCAAATTTGTTCTTGTTCTTTGTAAGCGTACTGTTCTTGTAACGACAGTACTTGGCTGAGTGTATTTGGTCTCTTCTATGTTGTGAAAGGATCCTTCAGTGTATGCTATGGGTGAGTGAGTGAGTTTGTGTTTTACAGCGTGTCAGCACGATTACGGCTATATTACGCCCTGTATGCTATGGGAGGTCATTTGCAAAGGAAATATCAGGGATACTGTTTTGGTAGGTGCGCGCCAGTCACGGTAAAAAAAGAGTGCACACCGACCAGAGGTTTATAAAACATGTGACGTCTTCCATCACTTGAAGTTGAAGAGAAAGCTCGACATCATTGCTGCAACCAGGCCCGGTTTAAAATTTGTTAGTGGAACATCTAATCAACGTCTTTGCATCAGAGTGTGTCCCGTTTTTTTGTTTTTTTTTTGTATCAAATTGTATATTCCCCAGAGAGTTGAAGAAGCAATTGAGTGATACAATTTGCAGGGGGGATAATAATGATAATGCAATGCCAATTGAGTGAATAAGGCCTGGGTATGAGACTGATGAACCTGATTATTATACAACTATAACTGTTGAAATTATTGCACAGTCCGTAGAATGCATAGACGACCATCTGCAGCTTCTACCGATCGTGCAACACTTGTATACAATAAGCCACAATGGCTTTACCAGTCGACCTACTGGCCTGGCTAAAATAAACATTTGTAAAAAAGCGTATCCGATTTCTGAAACGAAATAACACTATTATTCAAGATTTTTTTCCAGTGAAGGATCAATTCCCTTAAATTCATTGTAATACTAAAATTAATTGTAATGTGAGAGCTGGTCTATGGCTAGGTTCACGTCATTACATATTACTTTCTTATATATTACTTCAACGTCCTGACTGCACGGATTACTGATGCCTATTATCCTCGCGAGATTATTCATTAATCTTTGTCATGCACGAGATGTATGCTCGACAGAAGACGTGTGTCTTTCCGACCATTTTATGTATGTTCGTTTCGCATTTGTTTGCTGATTGATTGTCCGTTCGGCCAAACACAAGGCGATCAAGCTAATAATGATAATATTAATAGTAATAATAATAATAATACAATGCAATTTATAAGTATCATATTATCCAGGCTAAATAATGTTCGCTAGCGTGACTTCACACGGTTATTATCCCCAGCAGGCCTGATCACTCTAGTACTTTCTCGACTCCCTGAGAAGTATACAGTGCTGCTGCCATTTATATGTACTGATCACCAGCAATTCGACAATGTCTCCCAGCCAAATGTTCGGCTATCGGGTCGGGTGTATTTACGCGTAATTACCACACCATGAAAAAAAACAACTGCGAAGTGTCAGTATTAGATGAAGCGTCCCTATATCTGAGCATGCCAAGGTTCTAACAGTAAAGAAGATTGACCTGCCGTTTGGGTAGTCGACAGCAGGGTGCCTTTTCATAACAATCTAAAGACAGATCGATGTGTCTGTAATAAGCTTGGAACCCAGGACATCTCGCACCACGAGACAGACGCTGTGCACTTCTTGGCCATCCTGCTGGTTTATTTTGGGCATTCAACGGGGAGCGATAACGTAGCGTTACTTATTACACACTGATGTGCACCCCCCCCTCTCCCCTTTCCGTATCGAAAATATGAACAATGTATGTGTAATATCACTTTTTCTGCTTAACACAAGGATGTTAACACAAGGATGTTAACACAAAGATGTTAACACACGGATGTTTTGTTTGACATGAATGTGCACTGTCTGTATAATATCAGGCTACTTTGCCTTTTTGTCTGTTTATAGCGAGACTACATTGTCTGCATAGGCTGGCGATTGATGCTATGTCTGTGTAGCAACATGCTGTACCATCTTTTGAACACGAAGGTGCATTGTTTGTCTGATACAAGGATGCAGTTTGGTGTGTTTCGCTATTGGGCATTGTCTGTGTATCTCTGAGATGCACTCTTTTTAATACTTAGCACTAGTAGCACTCCAGTTGATAATTATGGCATATCTTTCGGAGAGGTCGCATGTTGCTTACAGTGTATGGCAGTGAAGTTATCACAGTGTGTGCCTTTTAAAAAAGCAAAATACCCCCACATCACTCAAGAAGATAAAATTGCCTTTCATAAAATGTCCGGGAATATTCTCCCACCTCCAAACCAACAGTGCCGCTTTCGCAAAAACAACAATGACTTATAGCTTGCAATGATTTATACGGGCTTGCTAAGCTAACTTTTCAACTAATGCTTTGCCGGTATCATATTGTATTTCCTTTCAGGTTCGCAGAGCACGGTTACGGTTAGTCTGCTTTTAATCAGAGTGAACTTAATTAGATTTTGCTTTCTCCGATACTCTGGTAGAGACTTGGAGCTACGGGATTCATAAATTATATCCCACTGTGACGCGAGTACGTTAGGAGCAGATGACAGTTGGAGTCCAACAGGCAGGGAGACAGCTGGATTCCGCATGAACACAACTAAACGCACGTTTTGAGACTTGCATGCAGTTTTAATTTTAGTCGATGGAATGTGGGACACTATGAAGGCATCACTTGTGTTCTTTACTGCGTTGACTGTCAAAGTGTGTCTCTCATCAGCAGTGTGGAAAGACCAAACAACATTGGTGTACAATTCTCTGGATCAGCCACAGTCGAAATGGATTAGCTCAGCTGCGAAACATGCAGACAGTAAAGACAATGAGATCATGTCTTCCGAAACAGAGAAACATCGCACTGAAAGTCTGTCTATATTGGAAGAACAAGGTTTATCACCATCTGTCGAAGGTGGAAAATATGGCGCTGGAAATGACAGTCAGTCTGTCCATCAGTTTGGAAGACCACGTCGGTCACCCGCTGATTCCAGTAGGTCGTTAAGAATAAAGCTTGAAGACACACAGAGAGGGCAATCAACTTTGGCGACAAGAACCTCACGCACAATTTTGATGACGACAGGGCAGAAATACAACCAGCGAGCGGCTCAGAATACTCAGATGACATATTCCTTCTCACCAAAAACCCAGTGGAGTAACTATTTTACAACATCGCCCACCACCAAATCAAGATCTGGCCGAGATAAATGGTTGAACCCATCCAATTTCTGTAACAATATGGTCAGTTTCGTAGAGAAACACGATTTATGTAATCAAACGACCACACTAAAACCATCAAGAAGTTGTCACGATCGATGTGGTAGAATAGGCGTTTGGTCTGAGCTGTGCTCTTGCGACGAATTATGTTCCACATATGGCGACTGCTGTATGGACTTTTCCGTTGTATGCCCGGCGACGTTCACACGAAGCCAAAACATAACAAAACATGACGCTTTGATTGAATGTTATCAAGGATATAAAATGGTCCAGTCATGTCCAGATATATCCTACAACTCGGGTTCTGTCACTTCATTTACGACACTTCCCACAGTCACGTGGACGCCCCCGGCAGGCTCTACACCAAGAGAATTTCAAAGTGGTCTTAAGTTCCATGCATTAAACTTCAACTCAGTTGCCGATTTGGTCACAGGTCTGGTGTATTCTAGCGAAGGTGTCTACTTGTGCAACAGAGACCAGCATTCGGTTCCCTATTTGATCCCCTACGTGCTGTCCCTCAGTGGTGTGTATGAGACTGGCAGGTCCATAGAGTCATACGTGTTTTCTGACTTGACCCCTTCATACTACTCTCCTCACCAGTCTGCCTCCTCGGCCATAAAAATGCGAGCTTGCGTCACATCTGATTACCTTATGTGTTGGCCCTGCCCGATTGACACCATCCATTTCATCTATCGTGACAATTTCTGTGAAGCTCTGGCGTCAGGAAATGCCACAGAAGTGCTAGATAAAAAATGGATCCCCGACAACGACAGGGGGGTTATTAATGTGGTGCGTACATGTGTTCATGGGCAAGGTCTCCAAACTCATGTCGGTAAGAATGAACAACAGGCTTCTGTGACAATACGAAAAGTCTCCCTCCTCACCACAGAATATCTCCTAGAATTTGAAGGCGCGCCGTGGAGGCGATTGCGCTGTTCGAGTCCGACATTACGACTAGACGACTGTGATATAGATGAATGCTCCGCTGGCTTTTGGCCTGGACATAAAGGTGGCTGCTTCAAACCAAACATTATAACAGTTGAATTTTCTGAAACCACCTCCACCCCAATTTGCAGTTGCTTGATGGCGTATACGGCAATTGCGATGACGGAGATCTGGGGGTTGAGTAAGATGAATCACAGGAATGAAACTTGCCAAATCCACACCCAAGACGATCCTGTTGTTTTCGACAGGAAAAGAACTCGTGGCAATGGCGATGACAGAAATACTGGACACAATGCTGCTCGTGAGATGCTCAGAAATGAACTCCTTCAAAAACTCTCTCAGTGTGATGACATATTACATTCGACGATTACACTGTGGTTTGGGAAAGTCACTCCGTCTGAGGAGGATTATGTTTATGCCAACTTTTCCATAGCACTCGAAGAGCCCACACGAACAACCCTGGACGTAAATAGCAACACCATGGCCAGCGGGCATCTGGCGCCTCTAAGTGGAAGTGTTTCAACTGTACAGCGTAGCTTTAAGTATATCACCATGCTCGCTGTTTCACTCGCTATACATACCGACATCAAGGGCTTTCTGTAAGAGAGGGATAGCTGTGAGCGGTGTATATCGTGCTTGCGATGTTGCTTAGACCCTTTGGTACTTGGCTATAGGCAGAGAACAATGTGTTCCGAATGCTAATATTCAGTGCCTGAAAAACGCAGCTGCTCTCTGTGCTTCCCACAGAGCTGATAAAACCATTGATTGATTTGGTCTGCCCGGTGATAACAGCAGTGTGAACTCGCGTGAGCAGACATTTGCACTGATATGAGATTTTTAATCCTGATATTATTGCTATTTTATCATCATCAGTATTGGTATTATTACTCAGCTGTAACTAAAGTATTCCAGCGCTGCGTGGGAAAGGATCCCCTCCAGCTTAAAATTTAGTTGTTCATTTACGCCTGAGTCGAGTATGGAAATAATAGTGAAGTGGTTTTCCCTGGGACATCTTATCCGCCCGGCCCAGAAGTTCAACCCCCAAATCCAGACTTGAAAGTCTTTAATTTACGAGAACAAGTCACACACGCTGCACGAGCTCACTGCTTCCCATAATATTTAAGAACTAGTAAAATGACCTGTGATCTAAGTGAGGAATCCAATTTTAAAGTTTTAGATACAGTTTGAGCCTTCTAGACAAGAAAAAAAATGTGTAGGCCTATGTACGAGTATTAGCACGTGGTCAAAACCAGCCAAATGAAAAAATGGGGACCAAATCTGAATTCGAGCTGACCTTTTTAGAAAGAGATTTGTGAAAAACTTTGGGCGTTGACCCCCCTTTTTCTTATAGACCACTTGTGTCTTGCATCTAAATATTGTATTCATGCTGTATGTTTTATGTTTCTTTTTTATCTCCTGTCCGGCTGTCAAAATGTAAACTATCAGTAGTGCGGATTATAAACCTTGAAAATAAATCCTAAAACAAAACAGTTTTCTTGTTTAATCCTGATCTGATGTCCACTTTGGAAGCAATCACGCACATAAGAGGGTTGCATAAATATTATATATAAGCATAATTACCCGTTCCACAAACGGATAGGTACATGTGTGGAGTGAGGAGGGAGGTCAGGGAAACGGAAGGAAAAAAAGAGAATATTAAAGACAGGACTGCAATACAGCAAACAAAAACAACATATATATGATCTCTTACCTTAATTGGTACAATTCATTGTAGCACTTCAGTTTAGATAACATTCCTTGTCCTGTTGTTTGCAGCGAGGTAAAAAAATTGAATTGTTTGTTCCAGTTCGAGAAAGGGCCACATACAACCCATAATAATAATAATAATATATATATATAATAATAATTTTATTCAAGAACTACCCCTTTACAACGGGGGCAGGCAGGCCGGGGTAACCTGTCTGCGTCTTGCACACACATGGAATAGAACAATGCTATATTATACAAAGAAACACTGTGTAAATCTGTATCACATTACTTTAAAATCGTATCGAACTGCAGTTTCGTAAAAATTTCTTCCCTAAGTTATCAATTATACTGTTAAACGTCGAGAATGAATTTGAATGTAAATAGTAGTGTGATTACGGCATTAAATCACACTTCCGATGGTGTACGAAGATACATCAGCCAATGAAAGCCAGTGTAACAGTCCATATCAACCAATCATAGTCTTCTGAAAATGGAAATGAAGAAAGCAGAAATGACGATTCTTGGAGTTGTGGCTTGCGATGCCCTGATGACCGTGCATACATAGTAAGAGAGAATGGTTGAACTAGGGTTGACGGNATATATTATATACACGGCAGGCTACCCCTTCCCTTAAGCACCGTGCGTAAATTCGAAGGGGTGTTTTCTTCTCGAAATTTGCCAGACTTTCGGGGTTTGATCATGATCAGTTCCTCTAAATATCAGTACAGGCCCTTGATAACATTCCATGGTATTGCTCTTAAATGATGCATAAATCTACATCTTAAATTAAAGCTTACCTATGGTGTTTAAGATGGGCGTCACGTAAATCTTTGACTTTCTACGTGTGCAATATCATAGGATTCTCCCGCCTAATGTTTAGTTGAAGATTTGGGACATGACTAGAGAAGCTAATGCACCCAAGCAAGAGTTTCTACTCAATGATCATAACGTCTAGGGACCATCTCCACTTTGTTTTTCTTCCTTAAACCAAACACTAAACCCCAAGTCATGCATTAGGGTTGTGTCCCAATACTTGCCTACGAAATTTCCTTTGTTGGGTCCATTATTGTAACAGCTTTGATACCAACCAAACCAGACCGGCCTGAGCTTTTTTCGTTTGGGTAAAAGAGTGAAGACCGAAACTGTCATCCGCATCAAAGATGAAATTATTATCTTCTAGATGTGCTAAAGTCTTAAAAAGTGTGTGTATTTTGTCTAAAGTTCAACTTGAATAATGTAAACCTTGAAGTATTGTCGCAGTGCTCGCTTGTTTGTTTCCTGTTTATGACAGTAGTACCGGGTGACATTATTGTATCTGTATCATGTTATCATTGACATAGTATGCACAGTGTGATTGTTCATGTTTATTGTTTAATATCTGAGCTCAATAAAGATATATTTTATCCTGTAATATACATTTTATTTTTTACGGTAATTGTGTTGATGTGTTTATTTGTTTGTTTGCTTGTTTGCTCCTCATAAGGTTGTAATGGTCTGAGATATTTTTTCTCTATAATCTAGATTAAAAGCAGACAAAGTCTCAGAATTTCCCACGCATTTTATTTTTTATTCCAGTCTTATAAAATAGTACATGAAAATAATGATAATAAAATGATAATAACATTATCACAACGCTCAGTCTTGCAGGAAACCACGATATGGAAGCTAAAAAAAAAAATCAACAAAAAAACTTCATAGAGACAAAAGAAAACATCATGCAAAATACATACTTCATACATAAAGACTCAACATGCTGATCCAAAATACCAACAAATGCGACCTAAACTAGGGGAAAGATGTGTTGAACAGCCTTTAAAGGAAAAAAAAAATCTCTCTACTGTTCGTGTCACACAGATAAGGGGAATTAATTCCAATTTTCTGGGCCACGGCAAAAGAATGATTACCCCCCTTGGCAATAAGGTCTATGGAACACTCGAAACCACTGGTCGTATCGTATACATAATCCCTGCCTTAGTTAACTCACTGCGGTAACCATGAAAACCCCTTCTCGCCCCTGCTCCCCCCACACATGCCCCCTCTTCCCATTAAAAAAAATTAGTAACGCACATCACAATTACAGCAAAGCGTTAATTAACGCAAGAATACTGTTACTTTTTACGATCGCATCTACTTTTTTGCGAGTCACCCGTAACGGATTTCTCATGTGGGATATAAGAGCATAGCTCTAAAGTAATCTTCAAGTGACATTACAGGACTGCCGATTAAACATATTTGCCAGTCCGTGTTCGTTTTGTTAAAGAAACAAACGATATTATGCTGTCCAAAAAAAACCGAGAGATTTTAACTAGAAATATCGGCCTTGGCGTTTCCATTGAGGATTACTGCTAAGTATGAGTATTCGTTACTATAGTGCTTTCACAAAAATATGAACTAGGTTTTTTAAAAGTATCGCTTTTCTTACTAAATGGATTGTTTCCGAATTTTGCAATGGCTTCTAAACCAATTTGTCTCAACAGAAAATATTTTTTTTTTCACATCGTCACTGTGTCTGTGATAAAACTTTTCTTCACAAACATTATGAAATGAACAAATTTCTTGAACGTGAACAGCTCTACAGTATGAAACTTGAAAATGTAAACATTAAAAAAAAAAACAACGTATAAATCGAAACTGCTTAAACGCAACGATCACGAAAATGCTTTCTAGAACCGCTTTAGAAGCATTCACATGCAACAATGGAACGCAAAGTAACGAGCAGAGCAATAAGAGGTAAAAACTGAAAAGACGTGTCTTTATCTAGAAGAAATCCGAAAGTCCAAACTATTTTGTCATTGGAACGTAAGGGTATATATAAAAAGTCATTTTAATAGCGTCGACTGTGTGATGTATTGCTACTGAACATAGTCTATTTATTCTACACAAAATGAACGCATCTAGTGGGAAATCAACACCGCAATGGGTGCGTTTTTGATTGCTGCACTCAAGTCACGGTGAGGAAGTGTGCGCACCTACTAGATATTTGCAAAAAATATGACGACTGTTGCGAAAACAGAATGTAAGACTTGAGCAAAATGGTGGCAGGCTTTTAAATTTTTAAAAATTGTCAGTGGAACCTTTTATCAAGAGTCTTGTGTTGGAGGTGGATATGGCAAGAATTAACGGTGGTATGTCTACTAAAGAGAGAGGCAAAGACGTAAGTATAGCAAGCATCACTAGCAAGTTCACCAAAACCTTTCGATTCTAACATTCTTCTATCCGACTGATAGCAAGTTCAAGTTCAAGTTCAAGTTCAATTTTATTATAGGCCTTCAGCCAATTCGAATAAATACAATATTATGTGTTAACATCAAGATAATTCAACATCCACACACACGCACACACATACATAGAAGCACGCACGCTAATTCACATACAGACACAGACACCCACACACACCAACCCATACTCACTCACACACCCACACCCGCGCACACACTCACACACACGAAAACTCTTCGAAACCCTCTCCCCTATCTCTTCCGCACTCTGAGGTGATCGCTAACAGTCTCTCTCTCTNCTCTCTCTCTCTCTCTCTCTCTCTCTCTCTCTCTCTCTCTCTCTCTCTCTCTCTCTCTCTCTCTCAAAGCAAGCACGCACCAGAAGATGTTTATAAGACCAAGATATATAAGATAAGATTTTATACGACAGCGGTGGCAGTGGGGGAAAACCTTGACTTTGCTAAGTTCTATTTTTGTATTAGCAGTGTCTTTGGTAAATTTTATCTCAGTCGATGAGAGGCTGTGTAGAAAAAAAATCTCTTGAGTGAGAATCGTTCATGCTCATAGACATAATGTTGTCTAAGTAAATTCTCTGGGATTCT
>JAWQUT010000010.1:47050-87806 GCA_033807755.1 Ellobium chinense | reverse complement strand
GTGTGTGTGTGTGTGTGTGTGTGTGTGTGTGTGGGTGTGTGTGTGTGTGTGTGGGTGTGTGTGTGTGTGTGTGTCCGTCCGTCCGTCCGTCCGTCCGTCCGTGTCCCCGTCTATGTTGATGGCCACCACACCAGATCATCTGTCAAACAAAACCCGTTCCTTAGATCCATTGAACTGTGTCAATAGACGGGCACCCTGCTATAACTTCACGGTTAACCTATTTCCAGGTCAGAACACATATTATTATAGACTCCTCTACTCTACAGCTTACTGACACTGTCGTGAAGGTCAGAGAGTTCAGGACGATCTGATCTATATCTGTACGAGTGTGGCCCATGTCTCTTTACATACCAACAGCAAACACTTAGCGGTTATCTGACAACGGAGGAAGCTGCAAAAAAAACCCCAAAAAACTTTACAGGTTGTGTCACATGACTGAGTGTCAACAGGGTATCATAACTCATATAAAAGCGCCTGGAAAGTGTAATCTAGTCCTAGACCTGCAGGCTGCGCTGCAGTAAACCAGGTGGATGCGTCGCGTTCTGTATCTTCGAGAAGTATCGCTCTTAGAGGATGCAGTCTGCACTACTGTAAACCAGGCGGATGGGTCGCGTTCTGTATCTTCGACAACTGTAACCGCCTAGAGGCTGTTTTTCCTTCAAGCTTATAGTATCAAGCCTTGAGACTTAAACAAAATGGACCCGTTTTCATTTATACAGAACAGCACGGGACCTTACCATTCCCGAGACAACGACACGGATTTCTATTACCATGGACGTAACGGAATGGACAACTATCCCCACATGCGCAACAGAGTGGAGGTTTATCCTCAGAGGCGTAACGGAATGGATGACTATCCCCAAAGGCATAACGGAATGGATCCTAATTTCGGCCACTACAGGGCGGATCCCTATCTGCAACGACCCACAAGAATGGATCCTTATTCTTACAAACCGAACAACTGGGATCCCATTATCAATCATTACAATGAAAACAGGTAAGAGTATCTATCTATCTATCTATCTATCTATCTATCTATCTATCTATCTATCTATCTATCCTTTCGCCTGACCGGCCATCCGGTCGTAGGTCCACCCGCTCAACTGTCTGTGGGTATGTCTGTATGCGCGCGCTTGTGTGTTTGTTTGTGTGTGTGTGTGTCTGTCTGCCTGTCTGTATGTCAATCTGTCTGTCTGTCAATATGTCTGTCTGTCTGTCCTAAGTTCCCATAACGTTCGAAAGCTAGATTATAGTGTAGTGTAGTGTAGTCTAGTCTACCAGTGATTATTCTGTGAACAAACACTGGGCAATAAAGGAGAGCTTATTCAAGAACTGTGTCGTTCCTCTTTTATGGCCCTTGTCTGTCATTTCTCTTTCCATACACGCAAGGATCCTTCTTGGCTTGCAGTCTCTATTACGTAAATCTAATCAATGTTTGATCACTTTGATTCATAGTTTAGGCCTGTGCCGTCGGACATAATATAGATCTTATATTTCTTAAGTTTATTGTATTGAGCGAGTGACTTGTCCATATCTTTTTATTCTCAGCGTCCTAAATTTACTTCCACACTAGACTAATCGCATGAGTAGCTAGGTACAGAATAATCCTAGAAAACAATAAACTCATATTATCTCTGCTCGGGTTACTCGATTTAGGCTTATCATTTCGCTTCATCATCATTCCACTGAGTGTCCTTACACTCTTAAGCTTTTGCTCAATCGATCCATGTCTAGCCACACGCCAGGTCAGGAACTGTAACAATGTCGACATGCTTCATAATGAAGGTGTTGTAACGCCAGATAAACGACGCACGATTATTGAAGAACGGACGATCCATAGTATTGGGGAATTATATCAGTAACAGAGGTACTTGACGAAATCGACAGACCCTTGAATTAATAGTAATATAGAACTGAATTTGAATGAGAATACTTGCTCACAGGTGACACAGCAGCGTGGCTGAAAGGTTATGTTATTGTGATGAATGTAGGAACTTGATGAATGTCGTGGCTTGTTATCACTGTCTTAATGCTGTATATACCACATGATTCCTTACGAAGCAGTTGATTTACATTGTCTTCAGCCCATTTGTCAGTTATATAGGTACATGGCTATAGGCAGAGACAGATATTCATTATAGTTACTTTGGAAACGATTACTCTTTCCTCTGCTTTAGCGTATCACCTTGCTTCATGATCATTCCACTGAGTGTCCCGACACTCTTAAGCGATTTTCAATCGATCTACGCCTCGCCACGAGCCAGGTTAGGAACTGTAACAATATCTAAATGCTTTGTAATGAATTCGTTGTAATGCCAGATAAACGACATACGGTTAATGAAGAATAGACGAACCATAGTAATGGAAAGTTATATATCACTACCAGTGGTACTTGACGGAATCTACTGGTCTTTGAATTCATAGTAGTGAAGATTAGTTTCCGAATGAGAATGCTTGTTTATCACTGGCGTAGCCATGTGGCCAAATGTCTACGATAGGGTGTTGGATTTAAGAACTAAACGTCGTGAGTTCTGTTATGGCTGTCTTCATGCTATAGATGCCTTGGGAAGCATGCACATTGTCCTCAGCCTGTCTATCAGTAATATTGGTACATGGCTATAGGCAGAGAAAGAGATTATTCCAGATTACTTTGGCAACGATTACTTTTTTCTCTGCTCGAGTTAATCGAGATTTAGTGTATCATTTTGGCTTCATCATCATTCCACTAGGTGTTTTGCATTCAACATTCTGAACCTCTTGCTTCATCGATCAACGCTTTGCCACGTACCAGGTTAGGAACTGTAACAATGTCTAAATGTTTTGTAATGAATGTGTTGCAATGCCAGAGAGACGGCGCAAGATCACTGAAGAACGGACCACCCATAGTAATGGAGAGTTACATCAGTGGCACAGGTACTTCACTAAATCTACAGGTCATTGAACTCAAAGGAGTAGAGGACTGTAGCTGAATGAGGAATGTTTGTTCATCCGTGACATAGCAGTGTCCAATTGTTACATTACGGCGTTGGATTTAGTAACTAATTGTGGGAAGGACTATCATTGTCTTCATCCTGTATATGGCTTGGGAAGTAACCGATTCAAAATGTCCTTAGTCCATCCTGCAGTAAAATGGGTACATGTCTATAGGCAGAGAAAAATGACCACTGTCAGAATTTTTGCTGGTATTGTTTTGTATAGGACTTTGTGCGATACTATTTTATTGATACTTGTTAAAACCATCTGGTTAAATGTATCTTGTTCTTTGTAATGCATAACCCTACTCTTTGTTCGCCCTGTTGTTGTCGTTGTTGTTGTTATTGTCGTTTTTGTTGTTGTTGTTGATAATGATGTTGTTGTTGTTGTTGTTGTGGTTGTTGTTGTTGTTGTTGTGATAATGATGTTGTTGTTGTTGGTGGTGGTGGTGGTAGTGGTGGTGGTGCTGGTAATAATAATATACTCATCTCCCAGTCGTAAGCGTCGCTTGATGGGAACGCAAGCCTTTGCTAAATGGTAATCTTAAAGGTCTCTAGCCACATTCATCTGGGCATGCGACCCAATAGAAACATGGTCTCTTTCTTCAAATCCCAATACCCAGGGCGCGTGAAGCGGCCAAGGTTACCCATAGAGTCCAGCGTACTGGTCGATATATCGAGCCAACCAGGCAACAACAACATTAACGCGACGGGGCTAAGCCACGTGCAGTTTTCTCCACTAAGAACCTCTAGCCTGTAACAAGCCAGGAATCCATGTGGATAACAGTTATCCAGGGAGCAGGCTGTTGGAATGTGGTTGTTTCTCTTAGATCGGTTTTATATCCAGTAGGTGATGTGAGTATGGTTTTCTTTCTCAATGGGTCGCATAATCTTGAATCCATGACACTACTACTTAATTCACCTTTCCGATTCAATCAGCTTAGACAAACAATCCTGTATTTGTCCTGGTGTGTGAGTAAGGATCTGAAATGTGAATGGCTGAGTAATGTCTAAGTTGAAAAGTTCTATCATGTATTAGGTCTGTAGTTGATGGTAAGCAAGCATTGTCGTTGGAAAACATAGCTGCGAAGTAAATAAAAAGTGGGTGTCCGCTGTTCTAGTTTGGTCACGTGGAAAGTTCTTTATCTTCAGCTTTTCGGAGCGGTCAGTTATGAATTTGTCAGGCGTTCGAGTTTGTGAATATCATTTGAAGTCGGACATGAATGACATTCAGTCAGATACCTATGACTTGGTGGTTTCTGTTCATGACAACATTTATTTTTGCTTTAATCTCTGCTAAAGCTTAATCACATACTTTATTTTCTATATTTTCTTTACATGCATGAAGTCTTTAATTTCTTAACTTTGAACATCCTCTGTAGTTATCGATAAAACGGAATATTTCCGTATTCGCCTTAAACGAAATGTGCATTTATATGTATTGAATAAATGAGGGATTTTGTTATAGCTATTAAGGAATGCAGATCCCAGAAGCGAGGAAATATATTAGTAGGGGAAACTTTTTTTTCTTTCAGTATCTGCACCCATATTTTCATGGTCAGTCAGTGATTAAAAAAAAAAGTACTGTTGAGTATACTAAATGCAACGATTGTAACTTTAATAAAGATGCATTCGATATGTACAAAAATACTGCGGATTGTTATTTTCTCCTGAGAGATATCGTATCTTGTATAGACTTACGCACGACTTAACAAAATGTTGAATATAGAGCTATCGTAGTCTATACATGTCTTATGGCGATTTGACTGAGGGGATATTTTAGTGTGGCCATCAGTTAAAATGCTTCTCCGGTCAAATGAGAATTAGTGTATTAAGCTCAGAAGGCAGGACTCTCTCTCTCCTAGTGCTGTCCATGATATAGTTACTGGTAGCTTTATGATTTTTTCCTTTTTGCAGCCCTGTAAACAAAATGTTATTCTACAATAAATAGCATTGTAATTTGGGGATATTTTTCCCGCGGACGTTAACCCTCGTGATGCGGTGATAAAATTTATACTACCGTCTGCTCGCTTAGGTTGAGTGCGGAAGTAGAATATAATACGCATGTCCTTGCCGAACTCTGAGGGCGGCGGCAGAAGTTTGCGGTCTAGTGCCACCTGACCTACTGACAGACAATTAGTGCAAGGTCATTATCTGTAACAGTGGCCACGCAAGTTTAAGTACTTCTTTTGCCCGATCTTTTGAGGGGGAGGGGAAAAAAAGNNNGGGGGGGGGGGGTTATCATTGCCCCAAATTTTTTTCCCAGATCTCTTTCAAAATAGTCATCTCGAATTCTGATTTGGTCACCAGTTCTTCACTAGGCAGGATTTCAGCGCGTGCTATGGCATAAACTTCTTTATATTTGTATCTAGACGGCTAGACTTGTTGTTGAAACTTTAAAATTACAGGCTTTCTTTAGATCACAGGTCTTTTACATATTTCTATACCCTGATACTGGCTGGCAGCCCCCCCCCTTCCCCCTAAAAAAAAAAGGCGGATTTTATACATTAACGAATTAATAGGGTTGTACAACATGTGTGATTTGGCCTTCTAATAGGTGCCTGAAATCATAACACTGAACAAAGCTTTCAATCTTTGTTAGAGTCACAGGCTATTAGACAACTCGCGCTGTTACGGTCTGTACTCATTACGGTCCGTCCACGTAACCACCAGTTACATGTTGCAAAAGGTAGCTCGTCCCAGACCATCGGATGTAACGTAACGGCGTGTAAAGGGAGCCTATGGGGTGTGTAAAGAGAAGACAATCCAGACTGATTGCCACGCTGGACTGACATGTCAATATAATTATCATACTTTTGTGCTCCTAAACGACTCTATGTTTTCAGTTTAGAGTATACACATAGTTCTGAAATATAAGGTAAGGAGTAGGAGTGTACATGTAGGCCCCCTATATATCAATTAAAATGTAAACTGCAGCAGGTAAAGAAAGGATCTAAAATATTGAATAATCGTAAAAACTGGTATGTCAAACNTTTGTTTCTGTTGTCGCTCTCGATGATGAGGAAGATGTTGCTGTTGTTGTTCTTCCTGAACGGCAGAGTCAGAATCTCGGTTTACCCCCATGACAATCTTGACAATATGAGTCCCTAGAGTTACCGTTAAGCCATGGCGACGTGCCAAGTATCAGAGGCGGATCTAGAAGAAGATAGAGACGGGAGAGGGGGAGTTTCTCTTCCATACTCTTTAGAAATGAATAGCTACTTTTCACTGGCTAGATACAGAGAACGAGAGACGAGAGAAGTGAGAGAAAAGAGAAAGAGAAGAGTGAGAAGAGAGAAAAAGAGAGGGAACAGAGAGAAAGAGCGAAGACATAGAAAGAAGACAAGGATAGAGAGAAAGGCGAGACTGAGAGAGAGACAAAAAAGAGAGGGGGAGGGGGGCGAAAAACGCTCCCAATAAGAAACCATAAAAAGTAGAGAAATTTTTAAGGTGAGTCTGGAGCTGTTACACGTTCTCCGCGGGTCCAGGGCCGTGCAGTGTGAGGCATCACCCGTCTCCTTTACCCTCTCTTTTGAGTATCAAAGAGAGAGAGATGATTAGGGGTGAGAGGGTGGGGTAATACTTTCAACAAGAAGCGACAGAAAGTACAAACATTTGACAAGGGGAGGGGGGGGGCTGGGGACCAAGGGTCGCACTGGACCTAAGCAAGTCCAGAGCAAAGAAAAAATGTGCAGTAATTCGCCTCTTTCAAATTTCAATTCACAAGTTTATATCCATTGTAACGATGTTACAGATTATGGGCATATAGCAACCATGAGCAGACAAATGGACAAATGAACAGACAAAATAAATAAGTAATAATTTTTTACAGATAATCAGACAGATAGATCGACATGCTAACATACTAACAGATTAAATCTATTAGGACCTTTTCTGCAGTAGTACAATATAACAACTTTGGTGGGACTGAGTGTTTGCGGTGAGTGAGAAAGTGAACAGTGGCCGGTTCCAGGGTGAGGGGCACGGCTGGGATGCCCACCCAGATTCGCCATTCGAGAGGCTTTTTGTGTGTGTGGCTTTTTGTGTGTATGGCTTTGTGTGTGTGTGTGTGTGTGTGTGTGTGTGTGTGTGTGTGTGTGTGTGTGTGTGTGTGTGTGTGTGTCGGTGTGTGTTGATGCGTGTGTGTCTGTGAAGAAGTGTATTGGGGTCAAAGCTGTCACACAATTGATATAGAAATTACAGTACTCGTTATATGAGATAATACCCAGACAAAAAGTAGTGATCAAAGGTGAGACACAGGTGAGTACATAAAAAAGAAGGTGAAGCAAATGCCGAAGGGGCAATATAAATCAATAACAGCCCTAACATTTTAAAACAGTTTGTGATTGAAGTCGAATTGGCAGTTGGAGTGGTAATGTTGACGACAGTGGTAACAGAAATACAGAAATAAAGAAACATCTGTTGCACATGAAAATACAAAGAAAAAAATGTCATACAATGGACGCTGATAGCGGAATTTAAATTGACTATAGTGAAAGTAATTCTGGCCATAGTGAAGTTAGGAGGAGGAGGAGAAGGACGCGGATAACGGCAGTAGTGCGGTAGACTTTTTTTTTGAATTGATGAATGAAAATGTCTGAATATTTGCAAACAAGACGGAATATTTTGGTTCTATATGCTCCTACTTTTATTCGGCTATATTTTTGTGTTTATGAGATGTTTAAATTTTGGAGTAAATTTTGAATAAAATAGTGGAGGATTCTAGACCATTTCTGTACTGCCTGTATGCAAGGTTTGTAAGTTTTTGAGGTTCCACTGCGTGACTTCCGGCTGCAATATTCTCTATTCATATGTCATTCCAGAATATCAGGGGGCGACACGCTGATGCTAATGCCAACTTCAGATCCTGAGAACGAAGGAGGTGGAAGAGGAGAAGGGCAAAATGCAATCGAATGGAGAGCTAATGGTACCAGGCGTCCAAATGCAGGCTCTGCGCGCCCAGGAAATCGCCAGACCGACGCCAACGGTAGCAAACAGAACAGACTACCCACAACATCAACAAAACCATCAGTGTCTTCAGTCAGAGGATCTCAGGGTGACTCGGGCACCCCTCACGTGACTTTTAGCAGAAGTGGTGGTAAAGACCCACGAGGCAGTGGCAACAATGAAGTGGAGAATTTTCAAACTTTCGTGGACGATTTAGACAAGCGGAACTATTCACCCGACCCTTTCTTGCCTCCCCCGCCTCTCGGGGAATCGCCACTTCTGGGAGACGATGGCGTCGGAGACAGTTACGCTGGTGCTGTCCTCGGTGGTAGCAGTTACATTGGTTTCGACGACCTCAGTAGTGACGGCGGTAGTGCCCGTAGTGGTAGTATTTTGGTTGGTCCAGAAGGAACCTCTGTTACGCCCCCAGGTCACGTGCTAAGGAGGACACCTAGTTACACCTCAGCTATGGGCGGGAGCCTGGGAACAGATCTAAGCGACTTTCCTGCTCCTCCAACGGCACGGGTCAGACAGTTCGACGGCAAAAAGTATATGGGAGTTGACAACAACAGTTCTATTACGTGACAGAATATGTATTATCTTGTCCTTATCATATGTGATTTTTCCATCCCACGATGCTGCATTAGAAGCAAATTCACAAAGACCTAATATTTGTACATAATCCTGTGTAAATTTGGAAATATATCTCTCAGTCAAAGCACTTGATTTTAACTCATTGCTGAGATTTTAAATCTCTTCTTTGAAAAATGTCAACTGTTACCAAGGGTGTGAAATACCAAATACCAGCATTATAACCTATGTATAGCGTCTCATTCTGTATTGGTGAAGTGCAAAATTTTAGGATATTTCCACGACAGAATGGTCCTGAAAACATCTGAAGATCTCTTTTCCCTGCCTGTGACAGATTTGATCATTTCAATGCATAAAGCGGTACATCAACGCATGCTGTGTCTCATTTGAAATGTTATATGAGCAAGGTACAGAGAATAAGATTTCTTGCATCCAGTCAGGGTCCTAAGCTCTCTGACTTATACGAGACTCTCTGACTCGTACATGATCACGATTGTGAAATTTATTTTACTTAATTCGGGTGCAGCTCAAACCGAGTCCCTACGATATGGGATAAGTGAATTTTTCTCATCATGATTGTCCACTGATCAGACTGTAGGTCAAGGACTTCAGATGAGGTACGTCCTGATTGGTGAATCTGTTGGGACAGGTGTGCAATGGGAACATACATCATCTGTGTTGACATACATAAATGATCATATTCTACATTGTATTCCATATGCATACTCACGTATCACTTTGTTTGGAATTTCAACTCAGTTATGACTTAAAATATAATTCAAAAATCTAAGGAAGATACAATTTTCCAGACAATTACACCTCTTTATGCCAAGGAAAATGTTGCAACCAATCATGTNTTAAATATCTGAAGCTCTACTGTACTACAGTCAGCTGTCATCTAT
Source organism: Ellobium chinense (assembly GCA_033807755.1). NCBI lineage: Eukaryota > Metazoa > Mollusca > Gastropoda > Ellobiida > Ellobiidae > Ellobium > Ellobium chinense. The sequence continues at coordinate 78,394 of JAWQUT010000010.1, read as the reverse complement.
TCGCCAGCCCCTCCCCCTCACCCCCCACCACACACACAAGCACCATGCCATCTCCTGTAGCCCTCATAGTGGTACTGTATCTGTGGGGAAGGTTCAATGAGGTATTTTCGGACGGGTCAGTTACACCACGTGATCTAGGGATTGCCAGGATATTTTGATAAATGACGAGTAGTCATACAAAGGCAGAGCATGTAAACAAACCAACGTGTGAGCAAGATTTCCTAGGTCACGTGATGGAGCTGAAAATACCTAATAGCCACTGACTTGGTTTGCAAGACAGGTATGCACAGCGAGCCCAGAGTAAAAGCGCTCCTTTTTTTTACAGAAAACGGCATCAGAGCACCGGGTTAAGCACACAAAGGTGAACTTTTGTTAGCCCTTGGCTGGGCCTATTCTGTGCGCTATACACGCTACACACTACTGTGATCCAGAGGCGTCCCCATCTGAATCTGTCAGGGAGGAAATCTTTGCTTACTAATGTAAGCCTGTTAACTACTGTATCTTTGAATAACGCCATATTTTGTTATATAGATGGAGAACTTTAATCGTTAAATCTATGATTTCAGTTTTCTAATATGTTTATAGATTTCTTTCTGTTTCTCCTGTTTCTTAATTATAATCGTTTTTACTCTTACATTTTCCCCTCATCTTATTTTCGTTCTCTTCATTCTGTCTATCTCTCTTCGTCTTTTCACCATCTTTTATCTGGCCATTGGTCTCTGTGTTTCTTTCAATTTCGTTCTGTCCTTTCTATCTATCCTTTCAAGCCACATTTCCCATTCCCACCTGCATGTAGAATCAGTCACTACCCTATTCATTCATTCATTCATTCATTCATTCATTCATTCATTCATTTATTCATTCATTCATTCATTCATTGTCCTTCGTTCATTCATTTGTTCTTATGTCTATCCCAGCTTAGATCACCTTACCCACAACCTCTACCACATGCCCACCTCTAAAGATAGCCACTCTATAGTTTGTTGACTGCAGTAAATAATTTTTAATACTTTCTCATTTCGACTACACGTTTCAAGCATTTAAGATTATAAGGCAGGTTATGAGGCAACTGATAATCTTCCTAAGCCACAAGGCGTAACACGCTGGTGTTAGTGTAACTGAGGATTTTGCATAGGTGTAGTACAAGGTGGAAATGGAGCACTTAGTAACAGAAGTGGGGAGTGAGCAGACACAAACAGATGCTCACACAAAGTAGGATAAAGGGAAGAGTGCTCAAGAAGACAAATGCAGAGAGAAAATGGAAGAAGGGAAGAAAGTGATGTGGTGGGAATCGAACTCGCGACCTCTGCGTCGGCACCCATGGGTCAATGAATGAATGAATGAATGAATGAACGAATGAGAGAAAGAGAAGAGAGAGAGAGAGAGAGAGACAGAAAGAGAGAGAGAGAGAGAGAGAGAGAGAGAGAGAGAAAGAGAGAGAGAGAGAGAGAAAGAGGGGTGAATGTGAATATTTCTCAATAATTTTGTGTTTAATTCCGACCTTAGTCCCCCAGGGACTACGCAAGAATAATTATCATGTCTGGGATAAAATCTACTACAAGAACAGATTTATAACAACAGAATGAATATTCTTCTGAATTCCTCTCCATTCTTCTCTCTGTATCTCTCTTCTTCTTCTTCTTTTTCTCTGTATCACTCTCACTCTCTCTCTCTCTCTCTCTCTCTCTCTCTCTTTCTCTCTCTCTCACTCTCTTCTCTTCTCATTCTCATCCACTTCTTTTTTGCTTCGGAAATGTTTGTTCTCCTCTCTTAGGAGTAACCATTCTAAATACGCTCTGCACCACACTACCAATAATATATCTAAATCCTGCACTGTCTCTGAGCCATTTCACAGAGTTAGTTCATCCGTTACCAAAGACACAGAAGCAATTTTATGTTTATATTCTACGTAATTTACTTCACGTTTTTTAACCTGCGCCATCTCGGCAAACTCCACCTACAAATGACCATGGACCCGGCCTCGACTCAAGAAGATTTGCGTTCATCGTTCAAGGTTACAGACCTGTAATAGGATTGGACCCTTTTTTCCTCTATGGGCTATATTAACATTTTGAGCTGCCCTCTGAACCCAAAGTTTTAGCTTTCACCCAGACCCATACCAGATTGAAGCCCATTATGTGGCCCAAATTTTAAGACTTACCCAACCCTAGCAAGCCCATTGAAATTTTGAGCTTGGTTGCTATTTGTAAACAGACCCTACATTTTTCACTGGTCAATGCCAAACCCCTCCTCTTCCGCCTGAGCACACCCTTGACCTGGCAGTTCCAGCCCAGGACTAAATAGTGCCTGGTAAAATAAAGTAAAATGGACACAGATTCCCATGATATCAAAATTTCCCCCCTGGAGCCCTTATTACTGGAAGCAGGGCATGCCAAAAGAGGGAAAAGGGGAGATGAAATATAACCCCTAAATTCTAGGACCACAAAGTGAAAGTAGACTTACAGGTCTGTAACCTTAAATGCTAGACGTTTTCAATACAAGTTTTCTCTGCCATAACCTCCCAAGGGACATAACTTAAGATCTCTAAAATTGACATGCAGTGTGAAATCCTTACTCGTGAAATTCAGAAAAAATAGCAGTTCTATTTTGTGAAACCTGCTATTCAATCCAAATAAGTGGCGTCATGTCTTCCCTTTCATTGTATACTCCAGGCGTGCGTGTGGACTTGACTGTAGATATGTCATTGAAGGAATAAAACGGTATCTACTGACACTTAAGTGGTCGTGGAGCGAGTTTTGGTCCGATAATGGAACTGTTGGTTCCAGATAACGGAGACACATACCCGACAGTGCGAACACAACTAGTTTTGTTTTTTAATTGTTTGTTCGTTTGTTTGTTTAATCTTGTAAGAGTAAAGGCGTTTAAAGCAATGTGGCATTTCTGGGTCTAAGAATTCTCTTTCTTTCGTCATTGTTATACTTTAGGTCTGTGATGGAGCAATGTGCGTGTTCTAAAGGGGAATTATTATATAGTAAACGTTGTAAAGTTTATAGCCTTGTTGACGACCTCAACAAACTTCTGAACGCCCTATCTAGGTTTACAGTAGTTTACACTGAGAGTTTGCGCACTAGGAATGGGATCTCTTACCATCGTAAGAACTGCAATAGTGCACCAGTGCTGAATGTACCCTTAGTAGCGTTTACCATACAGAGTTAATGTAATTTATACAATGGTAGATCCCGTGGGTAATTCGCTAATTCTCTAATGTTAAACGCCGCCCAAGTATATAAAGAACGGCATCATGGGACACGTCACTAATTAGAATTCAATCATCCTTTCACACTGGGAGTGCTATTTTTTTTTTGCTCGAAATTTCAAGACTCAAAGATTAAAAAACACACAGACTTTGTGCAGTTCTTGAGATGATGTTGATGGCTACTGTCCCTCAGAATGCTACAATAAAGAAAATGGATATAACATTATCTAACATTTAAAATATGAAAGCAAAATCCGTCTGAGTCGAGGGAATGTTCACGAGCATTCATGGGCGGGGCTTGCTTTCCGATGATCACGATCGGATAGTGCAGCTTTAATTATTGAAATCGTACAAACATAGACGTATTCATGATTGTTTGAGTTTGATTACCAAGCCGCTTGAAATTATCGATGAATTTCCATTTGTGAGGTCTGGTGTGTGTCCTACAAACTTTTGAATGTTAGTCAACGAGAGTGCTAATGCGTGTGCTTATGCGTAGGAAAGGGCGTGCCTGCGTGCGTGCGTACGTGTGTGTGTGCATTTGATTGTGTGTCTGAACGTGTGCAAGTTCATGTGCGTGCACGTGTATGTGTGTATGCACACATGTGTGTATGCATTTGTATATGTGTGCATGCGTATGGATGTTTTTGTTACTGTCTTCCACACCTGCAATACGTGCATGAATGTTGTACTACATGAGCTTAAATAAACCATTGTTATTTGTACTGGCACAATGGTTATTGAGGTGTTTGGATGGAGAAGAACTCATACAGAGAATGTAATATCATTTTGGATCTATGTTGGGAGCATCATGAGGAAGACAACCTCCCTCTCCTTCCTTCTACATCTAGGGTCTTGTTTAAAACTGTTACATGTGCTCTAATATTAATTTGGAGCGTGGTTCACGGATGAAAAACTCGAATTCTTAAAGCCACAAGTGCATATATGTAACTTGGCTAAACTACTGGGGCAGAGTCCGGTGTCAATATCTGTAACACTCCTCACGTCAGATTGCTGGTGAAAATTTATAACTGAATAATGGATTTCTCCCACCAAGTGAGGCCAATGATCTGCCCTGGTAAGCTATTTTTAAAACTGCAGCCATCAAGACCTAGGGTATATTTGCCATTCTATGGTCCAATCTGAAAAAGAAATGGGTTTATGATCTAAACGATACCCAGGGTTCACAGATAAAAAAAATGTGTCTTCCTTTCATCGGTGTCATTAAGCAGTAGCTCTTGAGATGATCCTCGACGCGAAACTGTGACCTACATACACTTTACTGGAGTAGCCCACCCTTCTGTTCTAGATTATTGTGCATCATTGTGCTGCACACTGCCCTTCTCTAATTCAACACCCTTTCGCGAGTAAAGTTGCGCATCAAAGTGCTAAATACCGAGGGTTTTTCTATCATGGTAATAGGAACATTTCATCTCGTCGTACAGTTGTTACTTCGGCACTAAATTTTACATGTGTATTTAAGAGTAAGACACACTAATGCACATCGAAAGAGAGGGGTTTTCAATGTGTGTGTTTCAAGAATAATTTATGTGGAGCGAAGGGCAGATGCCGTGTCTCAGATATAATGAGAATTAAACTTCACAAAATAAAGTAGGGAGGGGTGCAGTTGTGCATGCAAAGCGCAGGAATTAAACATAATAATGGTGTAACAATTTATAAGTCACATCCTGACCAATGTCTTCAGAGCATTATTACCCAGCTGGCAAGATTACTCAGGGACTTTCTCAACACTCCAGGGACCGTATAGTAACTCTGACATTTGCAGTCACTCACATGCTGACATCTACAGTGGCCTTTGACGTAGAATACTTGCAAGACACGGTTCTGTTAGACTATTGCACAGGGCTATACAAGGATCTTGGTGCCGACCAAACAGTGCAGACTGTAATATCTTTGCTCTATAAGTATTTGTTCTTGTTGACACAATGGCAGTAATCTAGAACACACGTCATTCTTTGGTCCAGTTGGCTAACATGGACTTGGGGGCTCCACTGATATTAATTTGTATCGAGTGTTCAAGATTAATAATACCGGTGTAAACTTCCAGCTCTATTAACCCCTTCGCTATGGACCTGATATAAGGTCAAAGTAAACAGAGAAACTCCAACTGATCTCTGCGTTGTCAGCTGGGGGCGGACCTTGTTAAATATATAAACATAATAACAGACAGTTCATGCGTGTTGCATTAAAGACTGGCTATCTTGGCTGCTTCTACTTAGTACTCTGTATAATGTTGCCTCAGGTCAGTCTCAGTAGCTGATGGCAATGACTGCAAGATCATACTGTTCAATGGCTTTAAGTGTAAAATAGATTAATAGGCATATCAAAAAAGGGTAAAAAGGCAAACGGAAAGTTACCTCTAGCCCTTCCAGGCATTCATTAACCACATGTGGAGGCCTTCGTGAGGTATTAAAATTACCCACATCCTCTAATTTTGTACAGTATATAATGTGGTGCATAAACGTACCGCCGACGACGGGGAGATTTTGATAAATCGCTAGATTGTTATTTCTTACCCAAGAATGCCTTCTCCCCCGCCCCCTCTCACCTTCATAATAAAGTGTATGTGTAACATAGATACCAATAAATGTTCCAAATATAGTTTATTAAAGTCGTGTTTGTTTATTTGTGTGCTTGCTCATGTGAAACAAAACGAATGGTTTCAATATAATGCTAGGTAGAAACTTGAAGAGTACTGAAAATGTTTATTTTTTAAATACAGACCCAACTTGGCTTACACTCATTTGTTTCTTACCACCATCTGATCCTTGACGGTCTCCCAGAAGTGACATTTTTTCAGCCAAAGCCGTCCCTTTTTTTCCTGTATTATCGTTTGCCTCTATTATTCTAAGAAGAAAAGACAATCGACCTTCTTCCTCCTTCTTGACTTCTTCCCAGGCATCCAGATCTATAGTGCGAACTCTGTTTTCTTTCTCCTGTGTTGACTAAGGACCTAAGCTCAAAGAATGTTTTCATTATTGAATCGATATTTCTGTTTTATATTTGCTCTTGCCGCCCGTGAAGATGTAGGATATAGTCTATCTGATTTAAGATAATGTTTGTATTGCTTTCTCAACTTTGTTCAATCGAAATTAGTTCAACGGCAATTTCCGTTTAATCGCAATAGTTTCTGCTGTCAGATGAATCGGCACTGATACCATTTGCCGGTACATAAGAATGGTTCAGGTTACAGGAAATACGATTTACAGAGAGTCGGATATGACACGGAAATGCTACTTCCGGGCCGTACTGGTGGATCTAAAGCTGTTTCTAATAAAGGGTAATTATGTAGTGAATGGGTTAAGTAGTGATTAAGCAGAGTCTGCCCACTTTGCTCTTCCATAATCCTTCCAACAAGCTGGATGCTAAAACTGACGTAGAGACATTATAATTTTAAGCACATTCATATTTCTCGGACTTTGTTACCAAAGTTACCAGATTTGGCTGTGTTGGAGGGAAATACCAGAGTTTTTGGAGTGGGAGCCTAGTTTTCGTGGGCGATTTGACTCCGGATCGAACAAACTGGCAACCCAACTCGTTATCTCTAAACCCAGCGTAATATCCCTTTTATCTATGATTTATTTCTTTCTTTTTTTCTGTTTTAGTTCTTCTCTTCCTTTTTAAAACTTCCTCATTCTCATGTATCGTCATGCGCTTTTTTTTTCTTTCAGCGGAGGGTCGGGGAGAAGAGATGATGTGAGGGAAATGAAGGAGAGAGGTTTTTATGCCAATATTATCCCACCCTATGTTCTCCCCTCTTTCGGCTACGCCTTTGCACCCCGTAACCCTGATCTGAAAGTTATCGTAAAAACTAGGCCTGAGGATCATTCATAACTTTAACCTGCCAGTCTATATCTCAACAAATGACGAAAGAACTCTTCCCCTTTCATCAGAAATGCAATAATTATTGCATGACCACGAAGATATTTTTATCTAGATCTATAGCCTACATTATTCTTTCATGATTTCATTTCCCAACATAATTTCATCAGAAAAGTTGGAGGTTTTTCTGATCTGTTGAATTACCGTAAATTGGTTTTTTTTCAATGATCTAATTTTCGCGAAATATTGAAAATTGCTTTCCGCGAGGTTCTGATTTTAACGAGTCCTGTGAGATGATTCTTGAGCGCGTCTAGAGTGACATTACAGGACAATCGATAAAATGTGTTTGGCAAGCCAATTTCTTTATGATAGAAAAACATACTCTACCTGATAAAGATTCAGTATTTAAGGTGAAGTAGCTAGAAGTAACTGGTTACAAGTAGTCAGCACTTTGAAAAGTTTTGAAAGTAAGAATTTTAATGGCGGAAAGTAGTTTTCGTAAGCCAAGCTCAACTCGCGAAATTAATATCCTCGCCAAAAGAGAACAAGTGTACAGTATAGTATTTAATAAATTAAGCCATAGCAAATAATTAAACCGGAGGGATTTGGTCCATATGTTTAATATAGACTTTCACAATACACATACCAGACCTGCGACCAGTCACTAGATCGGTACAAGACACTCTGAACTCGTGGTGAGACACTCTATGCTCGCGGCAGGACACTCTAGACTTGCAACAAGACACTCTAGACTTGCAACAAGACACTCTAGACTTGCGACAAGACACTCTAGACTTGCAACAAGACACTCTAGACTTGTGACAAGACACTCTAGACTCGCTACAAGACACTCTAGACTTGCGACAAGAATCTACAGACTCGCTCCATACAATGTTATTCATCTCACTTAAAATGTGGATAATCATGAAACAGTATAGAATATACATATATGAATACAGAATATTACGAAAACAAAAAACAAAAAGAAGTTGCTAGTTGCCGCAGTGCAGCGCCCTGGTATCCTCCGCTCTAAGGCCAGGGGCCGTATGCATAATCCATACGTAAATTAACGTATTGCGTTAACCATGTTGAACACTACCAATGTTTTGAGAGTTTCCCGTGGTTACCGCATTGCGTTAACTAACGCATGGATTATGCATACGGCGACTGGTACTGTTTCACACTAAGGGGAATTAGAAGCGAATGTCTTTTCCAAGGACACCACCACCTAAATCGGCTGGCCCGGGAATCGAACCACAAAGTCAGGCTTGACAGTCCTCAGATTAGGACAACTACTCACACCTCTGTACGGCCACACTGCCTCACACANGATTGGGGGTCCAACAAAGCGTTGGAGAGGGGGAGGCTTCATCTGTTATATAATTATAGGTAGCCGCCCGCCGGGGATGGGTGGATGAAAGGGCGGGAGGGTGGTATGTGGATTTCAAGTAGGCTATAAATGAGCGAGAGGATGTACAGTCATGATCCGACCTATTCAGCTCCGCGTGAGTATCGATGAGAAAGCGTGGGTATGAAATTAGCCGGCGATGTGCCATGCCATGTGCGTGCCTTGTGCTGTGTTTACAAAAACAGAGAAAATTGTAATTATGCCTCTAGTTAGTACCGTGTTATTTTATTATCTTTTTTTATCATTTTTGTTATTATTATTATTATTATTGTTATTATTATTATTTCATCTTATCTTTATTTCCACACCCATGATTTTTGTTTGCTCTGGCGCTTTTATTTTTCATTTCAAACTATCATTAATCACTTTTCCTTCCAATTAAGCGGATTCGTGAAATGCGAATTTTTTTTTCGCGGTCTTCTCTACAAACACTCAATATTAATCCTCAGTGTGAGTAACCTCTTTGGAGATCAGAGTGAGTCGATATCTCCGTACCACTACTTTAATTCAGGTTTACGTTGTTGTTTGTTGTTTTTTATTTGTTTAAGATGCCACGTTGGCTAAATTCTCAGGTTATCAATGACTCACCTTGTTTTAAAATAATGACATGGTTTATGACAATGTAACTCTATCAACATCTAACAGAGCTTACCTGTGTTGCGCGTTTCGAGTACTCAGCGGACTTAAGACTAATTTGTTTAAATCGGTAGCACGGTATCATCTCGTGGACTCGTTATGACATAGTATCGATATCTATTATCGGCGACACTGGGGTTAGAAGATATTTGAAAATATCGACTGACGCACAATCTGCTCTACATCATCCCACATTTGGCGTTGACTTTATGAACTTGACAGCTCCCTTAAAGACCACGCCTGTTCTGCTGTGCAATGGCAAAAACACTGTTTGATTATCTCACCAAAATACGATCATACGGCGTTTTATCTTTGTACAGAAGTCGCCTTTGCAGTTTCTTACTGATAAGAACAGGTAGAGAGAAGAGTTTGAACTATTTTGTCAGCGTGCTGTGTGGCCTTACAGTACCACTTTAGGTCTCTATACTTGGTGTAATCAGCACAAAGGTTATCTAAGTGTTTAGGGAGGCACGTACTGGCAGGTGTGTTGCTGTGTCTTGGTTTGGAGGAAAGCGAGGGTAAGTCTGTGGTTTTTTGTTGTTTTTTTTTTAATTTGACACATTCCGTAGGATGAAAGGATATCTCGGAGATGCCACTCTTCAGAAAGTTCTCTGGCATCATAGAATGTTGGTTTCTTTTTCGCTTTGTGACATCAATCTGAGAAGAGGCTTGGCATAGCAGAAGAATCAAAATTTAAAATAAAGGTTTAATGTTTGGTCTCGTGTTTTCTGTTTGCCTTGACATATAAGATAAATTAGCCTACATCAATGTACAGATATCTTCACTTTTTATTGACCATCTTTCTGTTTGGTAAATCGTAGCTATTAATATCATAACCTAGACATGATTTTAAATGAAACTGTAGACAGATCAGAGAGATCATAGATTATAATGGAAAGCGACTGATATCTTTGAGATCCGTAATTTAAATTTCGGCCCATTGCTTTGTAGCTTTAGAAATAGATCTCGATGGGGAAGGCCTTAAATCTCTTTAGAAACCTCCTCTGGTCAGGGATAGAAGTATAGTTTCGGTTGCAGCTCGGGATGATTGTGCCGTGATAAAGTTGGCTATTTTATCAGGGATTCAAACTTAACCGCTTCGCTACTTCATATCTTTGAATGCCTGATGTCACAAAAATTACCAAGAACTCCTTAGTTTATTGATCTAGTTGTTTGAGTTAAGGTTTTATGGCTCGTCAACACGGTTACAACAATAATGTATTCCTGTACGCCTGAATAGTTCATCACATTGGAAATATATAAGGCTCACGGGTACTTGGGACATGACACCAGAATGATACATCCGAAAGTATATCTAGTTTACGTGCAAGCGTTCTATGGAATAAAGAGTTAGGACGGGCATGCAAGTGATACACAGCTATGTGGTTAACGGACTGAAGGATCTTCTGATAATGTATACAGGTGTTGATATGATAAAAAAAATATTCATATTATTAGGGATATCATGTTGTCACAGCGGTGTTTTCAAACGGTGACAAGAAACCTAACATGCACACACACCCAGTATTTTTCTTGTTTCAACCTGTGTTTAAAACAAAATATCTCGTTAGGAATACGGTCGTTGAAGTCAATACCTGTACCATGTTGAAAGCATAATATCTCCATCATTGTATAGATAAGACCAGGTTAATCTCTGTTGTTGATGTTTGGTGTGTAGATAAACAGAAGTAGATAGTAAATGATTATAAACAATGTGGGATCGACGATAAAGCATCACCGTCCGACTTTTAACGTCAGAAATCAAGTACTGACTATCAATGGCTGTAGATATGTCCTCAACAGAGCTGGATTTACTTTCATATATCAATTACTGGGCAATTTTTTGATATCAGATTTTCTTTGCCGTAACGGTAGGAGGAAGAGTAAACTAGTGATGTGTAAAGTTTCTATGTAATATGAAATCCTTTACTCATGAACTTCTGAAAATAACAGTGCTCAGATTGAATTAAAATTAGTTAGCGCCACATCTTGCTCTACTTTTCCTTTTATACTTCGGAGAGACCTTTAAGATTTGTCCAGTGATCATCTTTTACAAATCTCACGTCTTTCCTTCACTTATTTTCATTCACTCCTGCATCTGTCCTTTCATCACTCTCTTTGTCTTTATCTCTCTCCTTTCCTCTTTCTCTCGCTTTCTCTCCCTCCCTCCCTTGCTCTCTCTCTCTCTCTCTCTCTCTCTCTCTCTCTGTGTGTCTGTCTCTCCCCCTCTTACACACACAGACATAAACAAACCATGGTATTAAAAAAAGAGAAAGAGAGAGAGAAAGAGAAGGAGAGAGAGAGAGAGAGAGAGAGAGAGAGAGAGAGAGAGAGAGAGAGAGAGAGAGATGCGAATTCTCTCTCTTTCACTCTCTTTCTCTCTGAGGTCTTCCTTTCACTCTCTCTATTCAAATGAGCGCCCCTTACATTTCATTAAGTCATTTGCGAGCATGTAAACCTTATTTCTAACGTCTTTTGTTTTTCTCTCTCTCTCTCTCTCTCTCTCTCCCTCTCTCTCTCTCTCTCTCTCTCTCTCCAGATCCCCAGTTCTTTGCTGTAACAGCCCTTGCCCCTGACGTGCAACGAAAAAACACTGTATAACCATACTACCCACATTACGATTATACGGTGTTTTGCCTGCCCTTTCCCTCCTTTTTCTACGGAGCCTTTGATTCCAGTCCATAACACTTTTAGATTCAACCATGCGTAGATTGGTGTTCTGGAAGATTAGGGATACTGGCTGTAGGACTGGGCTCTCTTTCAACAACAAAAGTTTACGGATGTCATTTTTTTTTCGCTCATTTATCTTGCTAAATCTGTGTCAGGCACAAGGTCGCTACACGGGGAAAAAAATTGGATAACTAAAATGTGCCTTATAAAATTCGTTACCCATTTATCGTATTCGCTAGCGAGAGTCTCACAAATAACGTAGAACTTATTTCATAAATCTGATATCAAACAAAGATTCATTATAGATCCCCTATATCGCTAGATTAGGAACTAAAATATTTGGCTCTCAGAGTGACTGGGATAAGGTATCACATGTTAGTTTGTTGTGGAAACAGGAAGTAAAACCACTTTTGTATACAAACATAATTATTAACGTTGACGTCACGGGCAAGTGTAAGTGGCTGAGGGGAAATAAGATGGTTTATGGGGAAACAATGAATGAGCGTTTTTTAAAATTTTTACAAAACATTTCAGATTAGTTAAATTGTATTGGATAAATACGACAATATCTCGGTAATCTCTGAGTCATAGATTACATGGATGCTATGTTCCTGAAAATAATGTGTCTAACAAGAATATGCGTAGTGTGTATCTTACCTAGTGTTACTGGCAAGTCATTTTATGATATGTAGGCTATATTTAACTTTTGTTTGGCTGTGACTTGCATCAGTGAACATTCCATCAGTTATAGACGTTTTCTCATTGTGCTTAATTGTTATCTCACTTTCTTTCAAACTTTATAATTACTGTTAGGCCGTGATTCGAAATACTTATCGACACGCCAAATGTTCTATGTTCGTTTTATGGCTATTACTTCTATGACCTACCAGATAATCCACAGCATTTTATTTATTAGTCTATAAGACGTGACAAAACATAATTAATTAATAACACAAAATGGTGCAGCGTAGTGTGTCATCATTTATTTACAAAAGCTTGCACAAAATAACACCAAAGAAAATGACGCCGCTAGGTACACTTGGTTGACAGAAGTCATCTAGCATTGACCAACACTTTTTCAAACATGGCTGACACAGGTTCCCAGATGATGGTTGTGTCCATCCAAAGCTTGGCAATCCAGGCCTGTGAAAGACAAACATTTATTTGGATTAAATAATATTGATTTGCTGCTAATGATCGATCGATAGTTTTCTTGCTAGCACAATGTGCATTTATATATACAGTTGGAAGCATTCTACACGAGCGATCATATTACGGGCGTTTGTCCTGAGTCGCATCGTCACTGTGTTTCTGAAATGGACCAAGCATTTTCTGAGAAGACGAGTCAAAAAAAAAAATCAGCATGTGACTTTGCACCTGTAAGTTTGACGGGAAGACAGAACTGCATTGTACCATTTAAACATGGCCTAAGTGTGGTTTAAGTCAATTTGAAACACAATGGCGATATGCAAAATGAGTCATCAAATGGTCAGTAATGGTTAGAAGGATCTTGAAAGTGTTGATACCCATGGCAGCATGCTTTGCCGGCCACTACCGGCCAGACGCGTGATTTTATTTTCATCTACTCACTATATGAGAAGATATGTCTAGTAATACTTCCATAATACTCACACAATTAATTTGAACAGCCAGTCCTTTTCCTCTTCATTTTTTAACCCCACAAGAAACATACAACTAGGTACACTAAAAATCTAAGTCCACAAAGATGTTCCCTGGTAATTCACTCTCGTACACGCGAGGCTGCACGGATTCCTGCAGGCTGCCTGGCCATTGTTACGGATAATGACCGTTGCGCGTTTTGTCTGCCAACCGGTCGGGTGCCACGAGGGTACAAAATTCTACCGCCGCGCTCAGAGCCTAGCAAAGAGATGCGTATATAATGCAATGCGAGCGGACGGTGCAAAAACTTCTATAACGGCACCAAGAGAGTAACATTTTATAACAACATGTATGTCCCCGAAGGAGTTTAGAAAGCCAAAGATTAAGAAATTAAAGAATTTAAACGTGTTTGTGATTTTTTTTTTTTAATGGTTAACGGTTTGTACGGATAGCGAGGAAAGTCTGCCTTGCCGTGTTGTGCCGTGTGCGGATCCTGTACGTTGATCACTTACCCTTCTCGCAGGGGCAGGCGTCATTGGAATGGCCGTCTAAGTCGCATGGCTGGTTCAGTTTGGCCATGGTCGTACAGGCACCTTGCATACAGCATCCGTCATGACAGTCAGAATCCATCATGCATGTGTCCTGAGCCAGGGCGCACACCTGGGGATATCAAAGGACAATTACATTAATACAATTACAATACTTACTACATGGACAGAGTATGTTTGTTTAGTCCTCGTGGATGAAATAATGAACTCTAGTAGCGCAAGGTATCTTGGGTCCAGCCTCTTGCTGGCTGCGTGACAATTCTTACGGATAATGATCATTGCGCATGTTGTCTGCTAGCCGATCAGCTGACGTCTGGCTGCAAAATTCGATCGCCGCCCCACACGGTTGGTGTTGGCCTGCCAAGTTATTCTATCATCGCCCAGAGTGTAGAGGGATGAGGGCGAGAAGTGGTTGCACCGTGTAATCTTAAAAATTAATTTTTAAACCAATTAAAACTAGGAAATTAATTACAAGGAAGTTTCGACCCTCATCTGAGAATTTCACGTTTTTACTACTAGACCTTCGTAAACGAGTAAGGGTAATCCTGTTAATTTAAAAAAAAAAAAAAGCTAAGATTTGAATCATTCGCCAAAATCGAATAACAAACACTCTGTCTAATGATACTTACTACCAGCACAGCCAAAATGCAAAGAGTGACCTTCATGTTGATGTTGTTAGTATCGACTACGTCGAATGCTTTTCAAGAGTCCTGTGACGGTATGCTGATTACGCTCATTCGTATTTATAGCCAGGCATAGAGGCAATTTGAGCCATTCTGAAACAAATACCAAGATCATCAGCAACCTTGACCATTAGATGGACTTAAATGTTACGCGTCTTATTAGCGAAAGCTGCATTCTCTCACAAGCACAGTAACCACACATGGAACGGACTCAGTTATAACAGACCGATGGATCTCACGATTTCCAACTTTGTGTACCTGTAGGACCCGGCTCGGCGATCACCTTTATGTGGTAGGACCCGGCTCGGCGATCACCTTTATGTGGTACCCACCTGTCAATGTATTAGATGATATTCTGAGCTGGCCGTTCATATTCCAAATATTACCTTATTCACTCTGATATCCCAACCACCAGTGCAAGACGACGCATCCGCCATTTGTCGTGTCCAAATACATGTATTATTATAAAACACAAAGAAATACTTCTTATGTTAATCAGCCACCCACAAAAAAAAAGGCAATCGATTTGACGATTATAAGAATATAATTTCGTCAAAACATGGAGCAAATTAAAAAAGGAAAAAAAAACACAACAGAGTGACAAAATGTCGTGTCAAGCCTGTGATCAAGTTCTGTATGTCAACACTTAAGTGAACCCGGAGGGATGAAGTTTTTCTCGACGTCTCAATTTAAATAGAACCAACCTGTATAAGCCCGTCAAATGTCAAAGAAAACAGATTTTTAAATACAATAAAAGTTTATTGCTCGCGATTTGCAGGTTTTACTGTTCTTGAAATCTTGAGATATTTGATGCAATTCTCTTGTCTCTAGTCTCGTCTTTTTGGGTCATAGAAAAACAGTGTAGAAAAGACATGAATGACATGTTCAAACTGGAGGTTGAGATCAGGACGACTGGCAATACAGTGTAATTGGTTTTCCCAGAAATTATCAGGATCGCTACATTCTGTAAAAGGCGCGTAACACAAAGAGGAGGAAAAAGAAGAAGGAACAACAACAACAAAAAGAAGGAGAAGTGGAGAAGGAGGAAGAGGAGGAAGGAGAAGAAGAAAAAGAAGAAGAAGAAGAAGAATAACAACAGCAACAACAACAACAACAACAAGAGATCCAGTTATCCTATCAACAATCGAGCTCATGGATGGTTATAGATCATTAATGATATTTCAAGCTTCTGAAATGAAATCATTGTTTCTGTGTCATGCGCCAAATTTGGTGGTGTGCTTGGATGTGACCGGTCAGTTTAGCACGTCTTGAATAATGCCAGCCATGATTTGGATCTACCTGGAACTGTCTTGTTATAGTCATATATAGTTATAGTTATAGTCATGCCCTGCCTCTCTACAACCCTCTTTGTCTCAGCTCGGTCTACGTGGCTCGATGAGCTGTCACCTTAACAGACTCTCTTTGTTTGGGAGACAAAATGCGTGCAAGAATGTGTCCTTGTAAAATAGCTGACTCCATGTAATCACAAATCCTGATGACTGGATTATCCACAGACTTTTAGATGCAGGTTTAGGTGCATTCAGTTTATAGGGTACTACTATAAAGTATACTATTCAACATATTAAGTATCTTAATTTTGTATGAAAATGAAGAGCATTGATGCAGAGATACAGGAGTTACAATCCGTTATATAAACAAGACCCCTAGATCATTTTCCAGGTTGACAGTGATTTAAGGGAAAAACAAATCCACAAAACAGGTTGACTTTGCTTCATGGAGCAACTTTGCTTACTTGATACTTAACATTTTGGGTGTAGTGACAACAAATTTCTAGAATAGCGTCCCCTGATCTTTCAACTCTTCATGGAAGAAAACATGTTTGGCGGGATGGAGGAAGGGGAGGGGATTAGGGCGCAAGGGNGGGGGGGGGGGGTGTTAGCTTTTGTTTTCGAATAGAGTGGCATGGGAGAAGACCAGCAACTGTCTCAAAATCGTGTTTTGATTGATGAAAGTTAGTTTAAACTTTTAAATCGCCCGATGTTGCTCACGTTTAATTGCAATTTTTTTTCTGTTTTGTGTTTTTTCCCAATCAGATCATCATGAGTGATGATGACTGATGAGTGGCTTCCGCCTTAAAAAAAAAGAGATTGTAAAATATTTTTGGCCTGATATTACAATAAATTTAATGTCATATATCTTTGCCCATCAGTTTCTTTGATTGTATTAAGTTTAACGTTTTATGCTCCCAAACTTTTCCTGTTTTTATTTTGTTTATACTGGTCCGCAATAGTGAATCGATTTGAATCGATTGATCAGTAATGTAAATCTTGACTTGTTTGTAGTTTAAGTTTAATTATATATACTGTTATTTCATAAAAGTGTTATCATTTTTAAAAAAAAAAGTCACCCCATGTTTTGTTTTATTTTTTAAAAAAATGTACAAAAGAGGGGTCAACACCTAAAGTGTGTCTTTCAGAAACAAATACCTGTCTTTCTGACTTGATCCCCTATTTTTCATCAGGCAGGTTTTGACCGCTTACTAATACATTGGCCTAGCGTACTTCATACTTATAAATGTTCATCAGGTTGGAACTTCTCCCAGAAAGTTTTAAATTGGATGCCTCATCTAGACCAGATATCTAGATTAGGTTATATTTATCTCTATTTTTAAAACTCAAGCGTAAATCTCGATTAAAGAATAGTTTAACGCCATGAAAATGATATCATTTTATTTACCTCGCAAGTAATCTTATTTCTCCCAACTCATATATTAAGATGGCATTCCATTTCCACAACAGACTAACATTTGAGATGTGATTTCCATTCATGTGCTTGTTTACTAGTAACTTTAGGCATTACTCAATCATTCCCCCTTTTATGCCTGACTCTCAGTAATATGGCAAAAGAAGTGGATTGTTTGTCCTGGCTGACTGATTCGGCAAGGTGAATTACCTATCTAAAGTATTAGGCTTTGTTATTCGTGTAAAGAGACATTCTCGCCAAGAAGACATGTTTTTATCCATACATTTCCCTAAAGTAATGCTACACTTTCAATATGCTTTCATGTCTCAAATAGATGTAGGACGGAAAATGACTATAAAATGATACCCGTGACCCTCTAATCTGTTGTAGAGAGGGATCCCAGTCTTACTGTCAGTGTCCTGGGTATAAATTTGCGCATGGTTGAATCTAAAAGTTTTGGACTAGAGCCAAAGGTTCAGGCGAGAGCAGGGGAGTGAAGGGCAGGCAAAATACCGTATGATCGCAATTTGGTTTTTATGATTATACGGTGTTTTATCATTGCACTCCAGGGCTGAGGGCAGTCAGAGTACAAAACAGTGGATGGTGAGAGTGAAAGAGAGAGAGAATGAGAGAGGGAGAAGATTGGTGGAGATTAGGTTGAAAGTGACTTTATGAAGTGGAAGGGACACTCAGATAAAGAGAAGAAATGAGCTGAAAAGTTCAGAGAGGGAAAGGACGAATTCACATTTTGCAATCCACAGAATGTTCAAGAGAGAAAGAGATAGATAGAGAGAGAGAGAGAGAGAGAGAGAGAGAGAGAGAGAGAGNAGAGAGAGAGAGAGAGAGAGAGAGAGAGAGAGAGGGGAGAAAGAGAAACGATAGTGAAAGAGAGAGGAATAGAGATAGTAAGCGTCAAAGAGAGAGAAAGAGAGAGGGAGATAGAGACAGACAGAAAGGGTAATGGAATAAGAGAGTAAGGAGTAAATGATTCTGAGGCAGACAAACATTATGACCACCAACAATATAGTAAAGGAAGGAAAGACGTTCCACTTGTAGATGATGAGCACTGGGAAATCTTAAAGACCTGTCCTCCGTGGTATGAAAAGAGAGGAGAGGTTCTTCAGTTTATTCCATGTGCTTTAACATTTTTTTTTGGAAAGGGGNGGGGGGGGGGGGAGCTGTGACAAAAGTGTGGCATATGCCATCAGTGAAATGTAGATGGTATCTTTTTGTTAATGTGCGTAAAATTTTATGATATTTTCTTTTAAACTCTTAAATCTATTGGAGTCTGAATTAGGTAATCTGTTGTTGTTGTTGTTGTTGTTGTTGTTGTTGTTATTGTTGTTGTTGTTGTTGTTGTTGTTGTTGTTGTTGTTATTGTTGCCATCCAATACAAATACCGTCAGGCAGTGATTCGGTCACCTTAATCGACATGCCAGATGTGTTGGACTGGTGGTGACGGGTGTCACGGCTTAGCCCTACCGGATAACTCAAGTGTTTCAGATATTGGTCTGCAAGACACTATAAAACAGAACTTAATAACACAAACGGATGTAGTCTGTCATCATTTATTTACAAAAGTTTGCAAAAACAATACCAAGGAAATGACATCTTGAGGTATACTTGATTGACAGAAGTCATCTAGCATTGACCAACAACTTTTCAAACATGGCTGACGCAGGTACCCAGATGATGGTTGTGTCCATCCAAAGCTTGGCAAGTCAGACCTGTGGAAAATCAAATTTAACTGGATTAAAAATAGTTTTAATTCCCTGCTGGTGATCGATCGATGTCCATCTTATTAGCTCAGTAGTGTGTATTTGTTCGATTGCAAAACATTCTACACGAGCCCATAGAAACGTTGGCCCTGAAGTCACATTGTCACTGTGATTGGAAAAATGGCCTGAATAATTTCACACTTTAAAAAAAATGCGGGGGATACATTTTTATTGCCGAGAAAAAAAAATAACCATGCAACTTTGCAAGTGCAATTTTAACAGAAAGCGTAGGTGCATATTATCATCATTATTATTATTATTATTATTATTGAACATGTCAAAATGGATCATAGTCTCAGAAACAACATAACACCTTCATCAAAAATGGCCAAAGTCTGATTTAAATATTTTTGAAGCACATTGATGGTCGGCAAGAAGAGCCCCCAGTAATCAACTGTTAGAGGGTACCGTATTATGAAAGTGTGGACATCCTTGACAGCATGCCTTGCCCGGCATTACCGTTTAGCCATGTGATTTTGCTTTCCCCTACTCACCATGGGAAGGTGGTGGTATTCACTCTTCGCTCCCGGGATTCTTACACAGATACATAATTTAAATAACCAGTATCTTCTCTTTTCGTGTTGAACCACGCAATAAAACATATCGCTAAATCCACGAGGGAACTAAGCGCACACATATGTTGCCTGCTAATGAACATTTAATTGTAATATGCATGTCCCCGAGAAGGTCCAAAAGAGAAAGCTCTGAAACGTGTTTATGAAAGTTTCTTTCATCTGTACAACATTTTGTAAAGGTAATGAGAAAAGTGCCGTGTCGTGCCGTGCCGTGCCGTGTCGTGTCGTGTCGTGTCGTGTCGTGCCGTGCCGTGTGCTGATATCGTGAGTCGTGTGTTCTTACCCTTCTCGCAGGAGCAGACGTCATGAGAATGTCCGTCCAAGTCACACGGCTGGTTCAGTTTGGCCATGGTCGTGCAGGCACCTTGCAGACAGCATCCATCATGACAGTCGGCATCTGAATTGCAGGCGTCCTGAGCCAGGGCGCTCACCTAGAGATAGCAAATGGACAATTTACGTCATTCATTTTATGAACAGGTCAATGTGTCTTCTCTTCCCTTAGCCAGTTGGGCTGTGTGATGTAAGCATGCTTAGTGCATACACTGAATCTATATTAATAAAACGCTTCAGCCAAATTTGTGTCACAGATTTCTTGAGAACTACGTAATGTAAAAACATGCGGTTTTCACCTAAATTCGTTGAAAAAATACACAAAACGTAACTATGCACATCAGTCTTTTTTTTTTTTTACCCTTTAAAAAAAAAAAAGAATGTGTATAGCAACGAAATACAATCTCCGATAGATCTTTTCAATCCGCCCGATTAGCCAATCGTCCAACTTTTTCACGGAGTCTAATGCATTCGTCTATGATGCCTTTCGGTGCGCTAGGTATTCTTTCGCCGCTGGTGCGTTGCTTGCCTGCCCATTTGTAAATGGGGTGTTAGTCTTGTAATTTAATACAATGCAAAAGCACTATGTTTCTAATTCCATCCTACAGTGTCTTGCTTTGTCAGTTATGATCTAATAATTTTGAAAACATTGTCTTTAAACCAAAAAAAAAAAAAGGATAATAATATCAAGAAGCCAAAGTGCACAGGACTTAAGCACACAATGAGTGGTGAGAACTGACCTTTCAGCTGTTCCCTTAACAAGAAAAAGTTAAACATTCAGTTCAGAAAACATTCTGAATTTTCAAGGAGGTTGACAGTTTCACAGAATCACCTTATACTTATATCTTTGCCTCATTTATCATATAATAATGGAGCTTGGGCCCAACGTTGTTCCCGCAAAGGCTTTTTTTAATACGCAACATAGAGGAATGATACCTGGCACACGTATGTAAAATCTACCAAACCTGTACGTTGTCTAAATAGTTTTTTTCCGAAATTGAGTTATAATTTCCATCCATCAATCAATGATTGCGAATACGACGTGATAATGTATTTCCGTCAAGTCCGTCCTTTCCGTCTCAGAACGGAACTTCCATTCTCAGATCGCAAGACGTTTGGTGATCGTGACTTTCATTCTTAGATAGCGCGTCATGCGGTGTGGTGAAGCTTTGATCATTTGTGCGGACAAATGTCAATATATATTATGTTCTCTTATCATCTGTACTTTGTGTTCCTCATAAATCTATCTCAAATACTCTTATTTTTAGTCTAGCCTGCTTTCCTTTCCGTTCGTAGAACGGGGAACCTGCTATAGTTATAGTTAGCATAAAGACCAGAGCTGATTCTTGCCACATCCTCTTCCTACACAACGTCGTTGATAAGATGTTCCACTAGTAAATTTTAAACCGTAAATAACTGCCGCCATGTTGCCCAGCATTTCCTTCCGGGTTTGTACAAAGTGCTACACATTTTTAACAAATCTCTATAGGGGTGAACCCTTCCTCACCGTGACTGGCGAGTATCCATCAAAAGGCGTACCCTCTGCCAGGGACTGTCCATAGACTACAAGATATTATGAGACGACAAGTTTGATAAGTTTTTCCCGTAGGAATCATGTTATTCTGGTCGAAAGAGCAGTTGAAAATATATTCATATGTAATGAAGTGGTATTGACACTATAAGTATAAGTAAAAAACATAGGTTGTAATGCCAAACAAACAAAATTAATACGATACAAATACTAATAATTATTTTAAATGTGCAATGATAACATAAATGCCTGACAGTATCTTTCACAAATCGATTGTTAATTCGATTGGCGTACTAGTACCGAAATAGTTGATACAAAAATGACCATGGAATATAAATGCACAACAGTTACAGTGGGGGACCAAACTGATTCGTGATCAGGACATCACTGTTGACTAAAATCAGCAGAAAAATAAATAAATATAAGTAGTATCTTTCTTCCAGATATTACTGTTAGCAGCTGGACTATGTGATTTACATGTCAGTGTGAATGACATTTCTTGAATCTTGACTAATTGAATACTTTCACTTATTGACTCGTGGCTCGTAAAATGTCAGTAAAGTACACTGGTGAGCTTAAAAAAGTTTTTCTTTAAAAGCCAAGATTTGAGTTACTGCAATTTTATTACATACCACCGAAATCGAGTAGTAAAAACTCTATCCTTTGATACTTACCACCAGCACAGCCAAAATGCAAAGAGTGACCTTCATGTTGACAAAGTAAATGATGTTAGTAGCGACTACGTCGAATGCGCTTTAAGATTCCTGTGACAGTATGCTGATTGCGCCCATTCGTATTTATAGCCAGGCATAGAGGCAATTTGAGCCATTCTGAAACGATTACCAGGTCATCAGCAACCTTGACCTTTAGATGGGCGAAAATGTTCCGCGTCTTATCAGCGAATACCGCATTCCTTCATGAGGTCCGTAGGGCACAAGTGATCTGACATAGTTGTCGAGATAGACTGACAGATCTAACTACCTCAAACTCTGTGTAGAAGTAGACCTGGTCCAGCCATCACCTCTGTATGACAATAATTGCCTGTTGATGCAGTCGATATTCTCAGTCGGTCATTATTCCCAATAAAATGTATTCCACCTTCATATTTATAACAATAACAATATATGTATTCAGCTCAGACAACTTGCTGTAAATGAGCAAACAATAACAATGTTCTTAACAATCAATTCATACTCTACCCTGCCTCTCTCTCTCTCTCTCTCTCTCTCTCTCTCTCTGTGTGTGTGTNTGTGTGTGTGTGTGTGTGTGTGTGTGTGTGTGTGTGTGTGTGTGTGTGTGTGTGTGTCTCTCTCTCTCTCTCTCTCTCTAACCTCACACTCACACTAATGAAATTCTAAAGAGTTTTTATACAGAGATCGAAGTAGCAGCGTTCGACTACCACGTCATTTCTCGTGCCCCAGATATGAGCATCATTATAAAACACAAAGAAATACTCTGTGGTAACCAACCGCTTACTGGCAAATTGTGACATGTAAGAGATCAAACAATTATATGACAAGAATATACTTTCTTTATAATGCAGATTCTAAAATAAGGAACCCTCTATAAAAAAATGGGCTTTTATTCTTTTATGATGTAAATTGTGGTGTTAAATCTGCTACCAAATTCTGTGAGCCAACATTTACCTGTGAATCCAAAGGGACAGCGTGTTTTTTGCCTTCTTGGCATAAATAGATTTGACCTGTGTAAGTCGGTCACCTATCAAGAAAACAGCTTTCTATATGGAACTAAAGACGTATGACCGTCTTTTACAGGTTTAACTGTTCTTAAAATATCGGTATATACGTTATAATTACGTGGACCTCGTTCGTGTCTTGTTTTTCTATATCTGGTACCAACTGTTGCTGACCAATTCATTTTAAACTCAGAATCCAGCTCATGAGGTTTTGTTGGGTTATAAACGCTTAGAAAGAACTACAGTATTAGAAGGTAGCGTGTCTAGGCCGTGTGTTAGGGAAAGAAAAAAAGAAGGCGGAAGAGAAAAGACCGTGAAAACAACGTGAACATGAGGTAGTGGATGACGGACGACTGGCAGCAACTAGAGAACTTTTCTGAGAAGATGTGGTACCGCTCTGCAAAGGACACGCTAGAAGAAGACGAAGAAGAAGACGAAGATGAAGAAGAAGAAGAAGAAGAAGAAGAAGAAGAAGAAGAAGAAGAAGAAGAAGAAGAGATCCCAGCAGCGTATCAACAATGGAGCTCAGCATGATCATAGATCATTATTGAAATTTAAGGCCTATAAAATTAGATCATCATTTGTGTCTTATGCGCCAAACACGACCTGGGTGTGGAGTTGCCTGGATGTGACCGGGCGATTTGGCACGCATTGAATGCCAGTCGTGATTTGCGTCTGCCTGGAACTCTCTTGCTACAGTCATACCATCATGCCCTGCCTGTTCGCGAGCCATCTTGGCCTTAGCTTGGTCCACGAGACTCTCTCAGAATGCCTGCGAGATTGTGACCTTGTAACACTTCCGACTCCATTTAATCACAACTCCTCATGTTCTTGTGATTAAAGGATGATTGGATTATCCCGTTACTTTAAAGGGCCGGTTTAGGAACATTCTATCTATAAGGTCTGTTTGCGCGGATATGTAAAAATATATTAAACACGACCCAACATATTGCTTTGAAACACTGCAGGCTATAGATAACTATCTTATCTTGATGTTGTATTAAAATGAACGCACTGATGCAGAAATATGGAAGTTACAATTGTGTATGTAAAGAAGAGCTTAAGGTTTTCGTCCAGGTTGATAGTGAATTAAGAGAAAAACAAGTCGTAAAACGATATATTCATACATCTAAAATAAATATCATAACACATAACCCTTTCCCTAGCACATGCTATGTACGTGGTAACTTTGAATATTGAATATATTTAGATGAAGTAGTTTTTTTTTATTATTAATATTATCTTGACTTGACATTACCGTTTGTTAATATTTCTATAAATATTCACGATTCACTATTATACAAACAAGTTTATTATGTTATGTTTTGTTTTGTTTTGCGACACAATATTTTGACTATCATTATGGCTTGGGCCTGAGTAAAACAAACTTGGACATGTCAGAGACAGAGAATCTACTCATTTAACTGAAACTTGTTCTGAAATAAAAAAAATATCTTCCCTGTTGATGTATCGAATGGCAAGTCACAAATTACATCCAATGTAAATGTGAAGACAATGTCGGACGCAGGGTGGAGTTTACGTTGTTGTGTCCATGGAAAAGGCATTTGATTATTGATCCTCATTCCACCCAGGCTAAATGAATACCTGCCTTTAGACCGAGGGGGTGGAGGGNCAGAATACTGCACCACTGCGATAGTCAATGATTTCAATATTTATTTTATTTATAATATTATGTATGATGTGTTTTATTGTATGTGTATGTGTATTATGAATAAGAAATACCATTGTTAACATCATCAGGGACGATCTAGAATTCTCTAACCTGAAAGAAATTTTGCTATTAAGAAATAATGTGTTTAAATGAATTAAGATAAACGGAGTCGATTGTAAGTTTGGCAAGAAATAAAACATAAGATTATGTAGAACTAAAAGATATCAAGCTGAGTAACTAAACTGTACTGTTCTCACTTCACGTCTACAACTAGACTGATTCAGATTTCTTGGCTGACCATATTATCCAACGTCGAACGTGTCTGTCGGTTGATTTTAATATAGAAAATAAATAATATACTTTTTTTAAAGATAAAGCTGCAGACTCTAACGTTCTCTCTGTCTGTCTGAGTGTCTCTCTCTCTCTCTCTCTCTCTCTCTCTCTCTTCTCTCTCTCTCTCTCTCTCTCTCTCTCTCTCTCTCTCTCCCTCACTCTCTTTGCTTTTCTTTGTTGATGTCTGTCTCCTCCATCTTCTCCACTTCAATCTCTCCTCTCTTCTCTTGCCACTAATCTACTCGCATCAAATCTTGACATATTGAATAATGAATGATCTGCTGATTTTAGCCCCCATGCGACCAACTACACTTACTTTGCGTTTATATCATCTGTACCTTTCCTTTTTTTTCATTATTTGGCCCTTTAAATGAAATGTGTTATTCTACAAATTCCACAGTGATTTTGAATATAAATATATATCTTTGTTTTCCCATCATGGAAATTAAAGTACTTCCATCGCCCTACTCTTTAATGAGAAGAAAAAAAGGGCAGGGGGAGGGGGGTGGGGGAGGTCCCTGGAATTTATCACAAATCTTCTTTCATAGGCGGGCATCTTTCCTTCTATCTTGGTCCCCAATTTTTTATTAGACTGGTTTTGACCAAGACTTTCTCAACATAAACTACTTTAATTTCTGTGTGGATTTCATTAGGTTTCAGCCCCTTTGCATGAAGAAAACGAATGACACATCTTACCTCTACCTTTGACCACTTTTCTAAAGGGGAGGCCATTTTTGTTGAGCTGTCAAATACGTTTGTATTGAACGGTGCTCATGATGCTTCGTGGGGAATTCCCGAAATGGTTGATCTACAAGTGAGCGTTTACAGAAAATTGCAAAAAAATTTAAATAGTTTCCAAGATAAAGCCCTTTTCCGGTTCCCTTGGGACAGCCCTCGTACATAGTACCAAGGCATGTTATACTTGTATTGCTAAGGCTCAATTTGTACCTGAAAGTTTGTAATTGGATGCCTCATGTAGATTCTGAGGTCTTTTCATATAGCTCTACACCAAGACATTGGCTGGTAAGGTCACACACACACACACACACACAAAAGGACAATCTATATTAATAAAACGCTTCAGCCAAATTTGTGTCACAGATTTCTTGAGAACTACTTAACGAAAAAACAGGCGGTTTTCACCTAAATTCGTAGAAAAATACACCACAGGTAACTATACACATCAGTCCTCTTTATTTTTTTTTACCCTTATTTAAAAAAAGAATGTGTATAGCAACGAAATACAATCTCCGATAGATCTTTTCAATGCGCCCGATTCGCCAATAGTCCAACTTTCTCACGGAGTCTAATGAATTCGTCTATGATGCCTTTCGGTGCGCTAGGTATTCTTTCGCCGCTGGTGCGTTGCCTGCCTGCCCATTTGTAAAATGGGGTGTTAGTCTTGTTTTATATAGTCTATTAGCGGATCAATAGCACTGTACACAAGAGTTAGTCTTTTAATTGTTGCCAGAAACATCCATGCATCGTGTAACTGTATATGATCCTGGTCGAAGATATTCCGACTATAAAGCACAAACAAGGAAACTTAACAACGGGAAGAAATAATAATAATGATAAAAACACATTTGTGATTTTACCACCATTTATTCAAAACAATATTTCTTAGATACAAAAATATTACTGTATCAAAGATCGACTGGCATTGTTGCTTGTAGCTGGTATCAATCCTGACTGTATTATTAAAGATGTCCGCAGGTACCACCGTCACACGTCAGGCCTGAGATAGACAGATGGATGGATGGATGAGTGAGTGGATGGATGGATGGATGGATGGATGGATGGATGGATGGACAGGTGGGTGAGTGGATGGATGGATAGATGGATGGATGGATGGATGAATGGATGGATGGGTGTGTGAGTGGATGGATGGATGGATAAAGTCAAAAACACACATCTGTGGATGGGGAAAAATGGGTTATTATATTGTCGGTCCAATCTCTCTCTCTCTCGCTCTCTCTCTCTCTCTCTCTCTCTCTCTCTCTCTCTGGCTGTCTTTCTCACACTCTCTCTTTCCTTTCTTTCTTTCTCTCTCTCTCCGTCTCGTTTTTCTTGCGCCTCACCTGGTTCACAGCCACAGTGGTTGCCTCCCCCACAAGCATCTCCAGGTTTTCCAAAGAGNTCTCTCTCTCTCTCTCTCTCTCTCTCTCTCTCTCTCTCTGGCTACCTTTCTCTCTCTCTCTCTCTCTCTCTCTCCTTCCTTTCTCTCTTTCTCTCTCTCTCCGTCTCGTTTTTCTTGCGCCTCACCTGGTTCACAGCCACAGTGGTTGCCTCCCCCACAGGCATCTCCAGGTTTTCCAAAGAGAGTACAAGACCCATGAAGACAACAGCCATCGCTACAGTCTCCATTGCTGGTACAATCATCACCTGGGTTCTGGGCCAGGGCACCAACCTAGGGGGCACATCATAGTAATGATAATAATAATAATAATAAGAGTAGTAGTAGAAGTAGTAGTAGTAGTAGCAGTAAATGTAGTAATATATTGCATGTTTAGAGCACTCATCCTAAACAAACTCCGATTGCTTTTTACGCACACATACACACACGCACGCACACACGCACGCACGCACGCACACACACACACACACACACACACACACACACACACACACACACACACCACACACACATAGAGAGACAGAGAGAGAGAGAGAGAGAGAATCCAAAATCCTAGATACCCCAGCATACACTCATGCAAACACACACACTAGGCCTACAAAAGCTTTGGTAAGATGAACATCAAGAGGTTTGGTTTGACAAGCTGTAAAAATTATTCAATAAAACGTATATCGACATGGTACCCCATTGGGAAATAAATAAAATGTTACTTAGAACAGACGAGGGATGTTGTTCTAAAAAACTGTATGACTTTTCCAACCTTAAACAACTGACAATAACATCAGGATAAATTAATTAAGAGCCAAGTGATCCAAGGTTGTCGCCATAACAAGATGTAGTACTTAGTGTGATGAACTGTGAAGTTCTTTCTTTTGAAGAAAAGTTGGTATTCATCTGTATACTTTCTTTTTTTTTTTTATACCTACAGATACATAGATATACATGTATAAATACGATCATGTAACATTCGTCTTCGCTTAAATGCAAATCGTTCGAGGGTTGAAAAAATTTGCGATTAGCTATTGTCTGACTATTATTTTTTAAAAAGAAAATGTCGTAATTCCATTATCTGATGGCTTTTCCCAGATTTTCATTAGGCCAGGTCCAGTATATTATTGATCTCTTTCGTAAACATACTAGAAATGAAACTCATTTACAGTAAAGAAATAAATAGGCAACAGCAACAAGGATAACAATGGCAGAAACAGCAACAGCGGCAACAACAACAACAACAAAAACAACAACAACAACAACAACAACAACAGTAGCAACCACAACAGCAGTGCAACAGTAGCAACAATAACAACAACATCGCAGCAATGGCAACAACAACAACAACAACGAAAACAAAAACAGTAGCAACAACAGCAGCGCAGCAATAGCAACAACAACAACAACGACAACAATAACAAGACTAGCAACAAAAACTACAACAACAACAATAAAACTTGTATGTTATACTTACCACCAACAAAGCCAGAAGGCAGAGAGCGACTCTCATGTTTAAGCTGATAGTGAATGTAAGAGAATCTCTGTACTTTGTAGAGTTTCCAAAATCGTGGGATCAGAAGTCGACCGGTGAACTAGTTTATATACCCAATCATGAAGTTCATTTAAGATATACAAAAAAATGGGTGTGGGTCAGTGCCTACTTTGTCACACCGCCAGGCGTTAGAATAGTGCCCTACAATCTAAGGAAAGGGTTCTCAGCCTTTGTAAGATGGCGTACGCCATGACGCCACTATGCAACTCTAAGTATGCATTCAGACCCTTCAAAATCCTCTTGCAATTAAACAGTAACTCCTATTTTCATTAATAGATATATACAAATAGTTGACTCTATCCTTCTAGTATCCCCTGGACATTGCATGGTTGTGGACTAATCTTAAAGATAACTTCAATAGTCCAGAAAATCACAGTAAATCATAATGATACTGCAGACTTGGAAGATAACAAGTCCTTTAAGGTTTGTCAGCCTGAATGTAATGCCTCTACATGCCCCAATCAGCGTACATGATCGCAAGACGCAAAGCGGGAAATCTTCGAGTTACCTCGCTTGCGGCCGTCATTAATTTTTATCAGAAAGGTTCGGGGGAGGAAAGCTACTGCTAGGCTAGTTATCCAAGCAGGTCGTAGCACACACATGTCTTTGTAAAACTTATAATTCCATTTTAAACGACAGATGTGTCCAAAAAAAAAAAATCATGCTTAGGTAAAAATAACGCAGAACACTTTGTTTGACTCGCACGGTCCAATTAAGTTTTAAATTTGAACTATTAAATTCATAGTTGAAGTTAAAGAATGGGAATTGTCTAAAAGTGTCTGGAGCTGCTGGGAGAACTTCAGTGCTATGATAATATTTCCCAAATATCTTTGATTTTAAGGCAAGGAGAATAACTCGGGACAAAGGGCAAATACTCCTCAAATCCTCCTTCTTGCATTATAAATAGCAGTGTGATCTAACATTATGATAGTGTTTTTCACAAGATTGGTCCAGTAAGCGCTAAACATAATTCTCAGACAGGAGAGAGAGAAAGAGAGAGAGAGAGAGAGAAATATAAAAAACTATCGAATATTTTTTGATGCCTCTGTTTATCTTAAAGGGTTAGGGTAGCTCAGTATGAAAACCACTGACCTAAGCACTGCTTCTCACAGGACACTCTGACCATACCTTATTGCCTAAGGCTGCCGTTAAGTAAGTGTGATGAAAAAGAAAAAAAAAATAGACTGCCGTTCTATGTCATTTTATTTTTTTCCTTTGAAAGAGCCCAACCCAATTTGTGATTAAATCACTGTAAATATAGGACATCGTTTTGACCAGATGTGGAGAGCACGATCAGGGTGTGACTTAACAACACCTTGGCAATCTAACACAAATCTGTGATCTGACTTTAAAATGTCAGTGCTATCTCGTGAATTAAAGGGGAAGGTCGTTAAAAGACATACGTAGCGCATTTCATCGTTGTTTGGGTCATAACTTAATTGTTGACCATAATACTAAAAATTAAGATAATATAGTAAGTTCTCTTACAGGCAAGTAAACTTTTGCTGTAACGTTCTGGTCTTGTTGTAGATCCAGCAGATCTGCAAGACTTTACCCAAAACGCTGCTAGCGCTACTCGCGGTGTAAGGTACTAAAAAATATAGATACAGCCTATACTAGTCTTGATGTACTACTCTGAGCCCTCCGGGACATGCAATGCTAGGATACATTGTTTGCTCTCGCACGGAATCCCGCGAGGAAGTAGGCTGAGCTTAAATGTTAGTTACAAAATTTGGAATTTCTTTAGTTTTACCGAAAGTTTGAGCTCAGCAATAACGGAGGCTACCATTACCGGTTTCAAGTATCTTAGTGGAACCGAGGCAAGGGCATAAGGATAACAAACATAACTGGCAGGTCATTACACTCTTTTCTAGCTCTACCGCATCAGTCGCCGCCATCTTGGCTTGCTTAGTATCTCACACTTTTGTTGCGTAGACTCTCCGAGGGACCTTGCACAAAATAAATGGACCGTCCATTTCGCTCATTTGCATCTCTGCTGTGATTCCTGCGGGGACCAAAGACGTAACCTTTATATTATTTGCTAGAAATAAAAATATGCTTGATCTCTCACCTACTGACTGAGACGAAACAAAGTTTAGTTCCAAACTGTAATCTCCCCACATTCCTCCCTTGTGTGTGTGTGTGTGTGTGTGTGTGTGTGTGTGTGTGTGTGTGTTTGTGAAGGTGGGGCAGGGGGTAATTGGTTCCAATCGGCGAAAGGGGGATCGAAAGAGTACAAGGACGACAAGCACAAAGTTTCAAATCAGCTCATGATTCCCCGGCGAAGGGAGACTGACACTAAAACTACTCCTGAAAAATTAAGTTTTAGTTGATGGTAATAGCAGAGATATATAGACGGCAATGTTGGGGTTTCTTGCAGTTAAAATTGGCTTACCTCTCTCTTCACCCGCCTCCCCTTTT
>JAWQUT010000010.1:40818-46174 GCA_033807755.1 Ellobium chinense | reverse complement strand
TGTGTGTGTGTGTGTGTGTGTGTGTGTGTGTGTGTGTGTGTGTGTGTGTGTGTGTGTGTGTGTGTGTGTGTGTGTGTGTGTGCATTGGATGAAAGAGTATTGATGTGTGTTGTAAATAAATCTTGAATATTGAATATTGGCTAATTAGCTAAACGTTAATTAAAATAAATATTATATTTGCCAAGCTTAAGTCTACAAAAATGCATAACAATACTAATCTAATTGTTGATGTGATAGTAAACTACAGAGTGGTGTCAAAGCGAAACGCTGGTTCGAAATAGAAAACGGAGGTTTTCAAAACCAGTTTCTGTAAAATAAACCCTTTTGTTAGATGATTTTAAATCTCATATCTTCTCGAACGGTACATCGGCACTGAATCTCCGTGCAAAAGTGTTGTTTCCAGGTGTAGACTATATCATTCTATATTCAGAAGACTTTAATCAAGGTGTAAAATTTCTCACTGTTTTACTGCTTTTAAGAGGTAAGATCCAGGTCTAATTCTTGTGACGATATGTAGAACAATATGAACCTGTCCTAGGCATAGTAGTGCTGAGATAAAATTAAATAGATCTACTATCTAAATGATTTTTATCTACCATAACCCTACATTTTCATGAAGAATGTGCATTTTTTACAACATGGCGTCACTTTCATTCTACATTTGCCTAAGTCAATTTTTGAGATTTTGAGACATTTCAACTTGCTGCTCGAACAAAACAATGAGGCAGATGTGGTTAAGCTTGTAAAGTTGGGATATAAGGAAGAGTCAAAACTCTACATTTGTTTTATTTGGAAAAAGGAAGGTATATGAAAGATCATAGTTATGATATAAAGAACTCAAGTCATCGAAATAACTTAGGGGAATGGGGAATGAGCATAACAATTAGACATTATTTTCCACTTAAGTAACTTTGTGTTTTATGTTGGCCTGTCGGTGCACCTTTAATGTTCTCATCACACGAACACTAGTGAAAAGTATCCTTTAAACATCAGTGTGAGTTGCTTTTGTTACAAGTTTGTGTGCTGAATTTGTCACTATGCATTTTTGAAAGAAACTGCGAGGGCAACATTGCTGCGAGACACATTAGCAATTGAAGTCGGAAATCATATTAGTTATTGTTTCATATCAGTAATATGCAAAATGACCCACTTTTGACGGAGGATTACGTGAAAGCTGCAAAATGCATGTCAGTCGACGAATTGTTGAGAACAATGAAGTAGAAAAGGAATATCGTTGTCTTGTAAATACACCAGACAAAAACTCAGCCGACAATGAGGTATTTTCAGACGGGTCAGTTACACCACATTTTCTAGGGATTGCTAGGAGATGACGAGTAATCAAACATGAGCAGAGCATGTAAACAAACCAACGTGTGAGCAAGATTTCCTAGGTCACGTGATGGAGCTGAAAATACCTAATTTGATGATACAGTACTCACATCAGGGGCACAAGAAGTGAATTGCACGGGGCATACTTAATTTAATTAAAATGCCATCGGCACCCTTATAGGGTGCAAACATATTGCAGTCGCTATTTTGCCTCAGAAGACATTTATTGGTTTGTTTCGCTTCAAGTATACTGAGGGCATGTCTAATTTATATCAGTAGGAGTGACAGCCCTTGTTTTCCACGTCATGCTTTGTCACAGCTGACAGTATCATAGACCGGAATGGACTCGTTCTAAATCTCGGGAGGATCACATGATCAGGGAAGTCGCTGCGTTTGTTTTTCATGTGGAAAGCACTGGTCAGTGAAAGAAAATAGACACAATGGCTCGCTAGTGTGCGGCTTATGGGTGTAAAAACAGAGATAAGGGGGCAAAAAGAAAGCTGGAATTACTTTGCATGAATAAAGAGGTCGCGGGTTCGATTCCCACCGCATCACGTTCTTTCCTCCTTCCATTTTCTCTCTGCATTTGTCCTCTTGAGCACTTCCCCCTTTATCCTACCTTGTGTGAGCATCTGTGTTTGTGTCTGCTCACTCCTTACTTCTGCAGGTGTCTTTTTTAGATTATGATGCATTACTATCGATACATAAGCATGGAGAGAATCAATATTTCTCCTTCCATTTAAGTTCATTTCACAAGTATATTTCCGTGGTAGCGATGTTACAAAACGAACATCTAGCTGCCAAAGGACAGTACGAGTACATAGGCAGACAAATTAACCAATAAACAGACAAAGGGAAAATTACAGACACTCATACAGACAGACAGAAAGAAGTATCCTGATTGAAGGCATATTTAAACCTACATAGCACCTTGTCTGTTTAGTTAGATGTTAGTCTTCAGAGGAAGCCCCATGGACGAAAAATCGGAACAAGAAATTTAAGATACAACTTGTAATACGGTTACGTGTTTTCTTATGAACCTACATAGCTACATAGACCAAAGACGTAACTACTGAGACGTT
The DNA here is from genome assembly GCA_033807755.1 of Ellobium chinense. Classification (NCBI taxonomy): domain Eukaryota; kingdom Metazoa; phylum Mollusca; class Gastropoda; order Ellobiida; family Ellobiidae; genus Ellobium; species Ellobium chinense. Next base: position 43,763 of record JAWQUT010000010.1, on the reverse strand, counting down.
TATGCTGATACCAAGGGGCTGGGGCGTTCAGTTTGGAATTCATGTATTATATCAGGACCATTAATTTGTTTGGAATAAACTGCCTCAAAATATTCGTAAAGAAAATAGTCTAAGTACATTTAAGAAACTTATCAAAACACATTTGTTCAAACAATATCTTGGTTGATCATGACAGTCTGCGAAACCCATTTTTTTTTATTCCTTCATCTGTTTTGCAGTATATGTGTACAGAATGTAGTATGCTTGGGTGTGTGAGCTGAATATTATATAATCTTATTTACTTCTTTATGTAAAGCGCTAAGAGCCTGTATCTACAGGGATGAGTGCTATATAAATGCTATGTATTATTATTACTATTATATCATCTTTTTTTTTTTTTTGCTTTGATTGCACTGGACAACGACATATTTGTGTATTACAACTTTTTTACCTAAAACATGGTCTCTGCACAATTTAGGAGTGTGACCCTGCAACAGTGACGCCCGTTGCAGTTTTGAAGCCGATAGGACGGTCACACTCTGGCTTTTAGAGTAGGAAAGCCGGCGTCTAGTCTTCTCGGATAAGGACGAAAAACTAGGAGGTCCCGTGTGCACGTTGCGCACGTTAAAAATTCCTTGGCAGTTTTAAAATCGTAAAAAAGTAGGCCTAGCGGCCGCTGTCCGAGCAAAATTGANTTCATTTCACAAGTATATTTCCGTGGTAGCGATGTTACAAAACGAACATCTAGCTGCCAAAGGACAGTACGAGTACATAGGCAGACAAATTAACCAATAAACAGACAAAGGGAAAATTACAGACACTCATACAGACAGACAGAAAGAAGTATCCTGATTGAAGGCATATTTAAACCTACATAGCACCTTGTCTGTTTAGTTAGATGTTAGTCTTCAGAGGAAGCCCCATGGACGAAAAATCGGAACAAGAAATTTAAGATACAACTTGTAATACGGTTACGTGTTTTCTTATGAACCTACATAGCTACATAGACCAAAGACGTAACTTTGAGTCGTTTATGCTGATACTAGGAGGCTGGGGCGTTCAATTTGGAATTCATGTATTATATCAGGACCATTTGTTTGGAATAAACTGTATAAAAATATTCGTAAAGAAAATAGTCCAAGTACTTTTAAGAAACTTCTCAAAACACGTTTGTTCAAACAATATCTTGGTTGACCATGACAGTTTGCGAAACCATTTTTTTTATCTTTAATCTGTATTAAAGTACATGTGTACAGAGTGTAGTATGCTTGGGTGTGTGAGCTGAATATTATATAATCTTATTTACCTCTCTATGTAAAGCTCTCAGAGCCTGTATCTACAGGGATGAGCGCTATATAAATGCTATGTGTTATTATTATGTGTAATCATATCATTTTTTTTTTTGTTGCTTTGATTGCACTGGACAACGAACATATTTGTGTACTACAACGTTTTTACCTAAAACATGGTCTCTGCACAATTTAGGAGTGTGACCCTGCAACAGTGACGCCCGTTGCAGTTTTGAAGCCGATAGGACGGTCACACTCTGGCTTTTAGAGTAGGAAAGCCGGCGTCTAGTCTTCTCGGATAAGGACGAAAAACTAGGAGGTCCCGTGTGCACTTTGCTTACGTTAAAAATTCCTTGGCAGTTTTAAAATCGTAAAAGAGTAGGCCTAGCGGCCGCTGTCCGAGCAAAATTGATAGGAAAATTCTACTAAAAAACGTTAACAGTAACCATGAGGGGGTAATATAGCCGTAATCGTGCTGACACGCCGTAAAACACAGACTCAAACCTAGAAATCCTCTAGAATCTCTTCATCCTGAACATGTCAGGACGCCTTGATGTAACGGAAAGAATAGCATGTGGCGTGAATATTACCTTTTTTTTTTTCTGAATCGATTCCGATGACATCACTGGAATTTGTTTTGATTTAAAAAAAAAAACTATAACGTCCTAATTATTTACGAATAATGGGTTGGATTTAAGCAGAGAGGTCATGCGGACCGCGAGGCAACTCACTATCTAGAGACAGTCTCTAACTGCGGCTGATTATGTTGTTGTGTTCTTGAGAAAAGTCCCGTCCCTCTGATGTTAATGAGTATCTGGTTAATGAGTACCTGGTTAATGATATGAGTATCTGGGACAAGCAGCACTGCGGTCACCAGCAATGGCGTTGTTATGCGTTTATTTATAATTGTGTGTTTAAATATACGGTGTCTATTGTTTCTTAAGTATGTAAAATAGTCTGAATGAGCTTACAGCATTGCATGGCACTGTAATAAAAATCTTTTTTTTTTTCCCCATATAGTTACTTTTTTTGAATTTCAAAGTGTTTCTTTGCGTTTGCTATATTATTATTTCCAAATCTCACATTTGCAGAATACGCCTTTTTACGTCAACATAAACGAAGTATCATTATCCAGAATGAAAATCATTTTGCTATTAAGTAGATATTGCTGTTAAGCATATTACGATAACACAAACACTACTATAATTTTGGCTAGAGGTATGTTGTAGTGAATGAGTGCTAAATGATTGGGGTAAGTTTTATTTTACTGACATTAGGGTTACTACATATTCAGGTCATTTATGAGCTGTCGGTACCACTCTGTGTCATACTCTCCAATTAGCTGATTTAAACAGAAAAGACAGACTAGCTCAAAAGCTCGAGACTTTGTTGTCTTCTTCTTCTCCTCCTTTTCTCTCTCTCTCTTTTTATTTCTCCTCCTCTCTGTCTGTCTGTCTGTCTGTCTGTCTGTCTGTCTGTCTGTCTGTCTGTCTGTCTCTTTTCCTCTCCTCTTCTCCTTTAACTCTAACCCCCGCGCTCTAAGTCCTTAACGCTCTGTAGACTCAAGCTACGGAAGTAACGTTTACACTCTTATCTGTACGTTAAATATATCTCGTTAGTTCTTTACCTATTTCTAATGGTGAATTTTCTCGTATTCAAACTGGCAAGCACAAATAT
>JAWQUT010000010.1:13318-38318 GCA_033807755.1 Ellobium chinense | reverse complement strand
CTTCCAATCTCTGACAACAACAACAACAACAACAACAACAACAGCTACGACAACAACAACAACAACAATAACAACAACAAATGCATGTTATAATTACCACCAACAACGCCAGAAGACAGAGGACTCTCATGCTCAAGCTGCTAGTTAATGTATGAGATTATTAGTATATATTATATAAGTTGTAGAAGCTTCCGGAATTTTGTGCTTACTAGACCGGTACCTCAACTAGTATTTATACCCAATCATGATGTTCATTTGAGACAAAGAGAAAATGGGGAAGGGAGGGGGAGGGGGGGAGGTGTAGGCCTACTTTGGTAAACTGGAAAGTGTTAAATATAGTGAGTTTCTTATCATCTAAGGCAAAGGTTCCCAGCCTTTCTAGGTTGGTGTACCCCTTAACGCCACTAAGCAACCCAAAGAATCAATTTAGAGTTTTAAATATCCTCTTGCTGGAAACTAAGATCAACCACTATTTCACATTTTCATTGATATACACGCCATTTGAAGATTTCCTGAAAGTTGCTTGCGTAGACTACCTCTAGATATAGCTAACCTCGACCATCCTCAAAATCGTAAAAAAATTATAATGTATACTGTAATTGACAACTTNATTTACCCCTAAAATCCTATCTAAAAATAATCAGATCGTGATGAAAGACTCACCTAATTTTAGCGAGAAATAATCTGAAATTGCGTCTTTTTTTTTTTCATTTTTATCTNGGGGGGGGGGGGGGGGGAGCATGCCACCGACTCCCATAGATCATACTCCAGTCTTTGGCGGTCGCATACGCGCTCTTAGTGAGCAGTGGGCTTTTCCTCCCTCCCCCCTCCTCTCGACAACATCCCTGGTGGCACCATCAAATATGATATATGATCTTCTTTGGAGGAGGGGATGGCGGGGACCAAGCAAGGGCATTGCTGGGATTGATTGGAGGGGAGGAGGGGGGGAGGAAACGAGATAGTAACCTCTCATGGCCATCATAAGCTGACGTTACATAGGGTCTAGAGCGGAAGGAAAGCCACCTTGCTAGCGTTATTCAGGCGAGTTGTAACATGTCTCCTTAAATTTAATAAGTCCATTGTAAACGGCACATGACTATGTTAAATAAATCAGGCTGAAGCAATACAATTGCAGACAATGTTGCGTGACTTGCACGGTCAAATTTTATTTTTAAATCTGAATAACCATACTCTTATTTAAAAACTAATGAATACAATGTCTGACAAAAGTGTATAGAGTTGCTGGAACTTAAGTGACGTCATAGTTTCCCACAAGCCTGTGTTTTTTGGGTTTTTTTTTTTTTTTTGGGGGGGGNGGGGGGGGGGGGCAAGAGCAATAACTCTTTGGACAAAGGACAAAACTATCTACGGGTCACTCAAGCCCTCCTTTTTGCAGCATAAAGCACAGGTGCTCGGTAACATAATGATGCTCTTTTTCACATGAAATTTCCAGTGACGCTATACAAAAATTCTCAGAGTGGAATAAATGCACTCACACATACCATATCATTTTTGTGCGCCTATTACCATTAAGAGTTAGCGAGAGACTAGTATGGGAACTTCCCAGCTATAGACTTTTTCTTACAGGAGACTTTGACCATACCTAATTACGGTTATTGGCTCCTATTGTTTTTCTTCTTTCAGCCCTATAAATTAAGTCTGTTATTTTACAAAAAACTTCGCTGTGATTTCGGATTTTTTTTCCCCAGGGAAGTTAAAGTACTTCCATTGCCCAATCTTTTAAAGGAATGACAAAGTGGGATCAACGCCCAATATTTGTCTACAGTTCTCTTTCAAAGATAGTCACCTCTCCTTCTGACTCGGTCATCTAATTTCCATTAGGCTGGTTTTGACCGCGTGCTAATACATAGGTCTAACACACCTTACTTTTATATTTATAAGGTTCATATTCAGTACCTGATCCGTTAACAGTAGGTGCTTTCTCTACCCCGCTGGTCTTTTTACTCATATTATTCTTCACCCTGATATTGACAGATAGGACTCTTTCAAAGGGGGATTTCATATATTAGCGCACAATCAGTAATTTGGTCGATTAATAGGTGACAAAATCTTAATTGAGGCTGCTGTCAAGAATGTGTTATGGAAGGACAAACAACAACAACAACAAAAAAAGCTGTCGTTCCATGTCATCTTTTTTTAAAGGCCCAGTCCAAGGATAGGATCAGAATAATTATCTGTGATTTGTTAAACTCTGTAAATATAGGACATCGTTTACGCCAGATGTGCGTAGCACGATTAAGGTGTGTCACGACAACACCTTGACGACCTCGCACAAATCTGTGACCAGACACTGGTGTTTTGGAGGGTCGGGTGCTTGGTCTTGATGAGACAACTGCTACAGAGTTCTTTGGACGACTTGCAATTTCTTACATTTCCTACCAGTAAAGCGACACTGAAATACCTGTACGAGTGCGTTGTTTACAGCTGTATATCATTCTATTTTTTAGAATAGTGTGATAAGGTATAAAATTTCTCATTAAGAGGTAAGATCTTGATCTAAAATCTCAATACCGTGGTGAAATTTTGGATAATATGAACTTTTTTGTACTAATACTATTAAGATAAAAATAAATAGATCTTAAGTAGATCTAATTTTCGTGAGATCTCGGAGATGGCTTTTGGCGAGGATGAAATTGTCAGTGAGTTTCGCATGATGGTTTTCAATGTGTATGAGCAGAGACGTCTAGAATAATCCAGGATGACGTAACCGGATTAATAAACCCGCGTCGTAATGACAGAAAAATATAATGTAATTTTTTAAAAAATCCAAATAATGAGGAGTAGCGATTAGAATAGCCGGGTTGGTATTTCCCTTGTGGGTTACTGCACCTAAAACATAATTATTTACAAGTAATAAGCTCTTTTAAAAAATACTGAACGCAGCTTTTTTTGTAGAGCAACCAAGCCTCTTCCACTGCACTGACGTCATAGAGATTGGACTGCCGTGACCTGCGGTAAAAAAAAAAAACAACTGTGGAAATACGATAAAAAGTTGTGCGAGGTCAATATGGATACACCCTGATTCAGCGCATCTATTGTACGAAACATCAAAGACATTGATGCCCCATAAAAGGTACTGATGTATCGAGGAATTTATTGCTATTAATGTAATCGATTAAAAGTAACGAACTAAAAATGGAAGTTGTAAGACACTGTTTGACAAAAGGACTGGAAATATGTGAATTTCAACAGAGAAATCTAAAAGCGGTGCAACAGTGACTTGGATAAGTAGTGTTCAGTGTGATCAAATTTCTGTCGTATTGATATAACGCCGTGTATTTAGTTTTCACGGACAGAAAGTTAAGGGTAAGAAGTTAAAAATAAAAAGCCGTGAGTGAAAGTCAAAGTATGTGACGTGGTACTACATTCTAAAACATGATCAATGTTATTACTAGTGATATCCCGCCCTTCTCTAACGGGGTTTTAAGGCTGGTAGAACCAGGTATGTCCGATTACGACTAATCAAGTACTTTACTTCGAATTTAGATGCGTTAAATCAGGTAGCGGCATGTACCTGATTCAGCGCATCGAAGTGACGTCATATGCGCTGAATCAGGGTGCTCCCGTCCATATTAGGGGAGGCAACACCCTTTCCCAGAAACTGTAATGCATATATAACAATGTGTGAAACTTACGTTACGCAAACATCCATTTGTAACAGATAACGCTTGACACAGAATTAATATAATAAGCATCTGATATTTGATTTCCACCCTATTCCCTGTTACTACTTTTAGATGACCGTTATTTGATCGATGTTGCCATAGCGATGAAGTCGGAGAGGCGTGGCTGCTTTTGAGTTCCCGGCTGGTGATTGACCATTCTGTTCCCTGTAGACAGTATTCTGTGATTCAGACACAATACACAGTGTACTTTTACTAACCTTTTTTAGTGGGCTTGGGTTCAACAACATCTAAACGGGACTGGTCTTTACTTTTACGAGAGATAAGAGATTGGGTGGATACATTCTCCAACATGCATTGCATCTTTTTTTTGTTTAAAGACGCTATAACAAAAATTAATCTAATCTAGTCGGTTTGTTAGTTTTATTTCCACTCATTTTTTTTTTTTAGACTAATGAAAACAGGCATGCTCTGGAATTCTGAGCCAAGGTGCATTATCAAAAAAAATTCCTTCCGTGCTCCCCCGCGTCTTATTCCCCTTTCCTTACCTATAGGTCTTTGACACCTATTGTTTTTTTTCTTCTGTTGGCCCTATTAACATTTGGGGAAATTTCTTCCATGGAAGTTAGTACTTCTTTTGCCCGATCTTTTAATGGGAAGAAAAAGGAGGTCAACGCCCAAAATTTTTCACAAATGTCTTTCGAAAAAAATCACCTCAAATTCTGATTTGGTCCCCAATTTTTCTTTGGCTGGTTTTGACCGCGTGCGAATACATAGGCCTACACATTTTATTTTTTTATATCTAGATGCTTTACTTAGATCACAGGTCATTTTACATATTTCTACACCCTAGCACTGTCTGGCAGGGCCCCAAAAAAGGGGGATTTTATATATTAGCGGATTAACTGGGTTGCACACAATGAGTGATTTGCCTTTCTAATAGATGTCACAAACCTAAATAAGCCACAGAGAGACTTTGTAGAATATACACTGGAACTAATAATATAATAAAAAAATAAGCTGACAGCACTGTGTACGAGAAAGATAGTCTATGTTAATCTCTTAAACTGTTGGCATGTAAACGACACGATGATGTCAAGGCTTTATTGCAGCGACAAGTAGAGCTAATATAAAATGTAAGTCTCGTATCTAGACGCGACTTCACACTATTATTACCCCAGCAGGTCTGATCACTCTAGGATTTTCTCAACTCCCTGGGGAGCATACAGTACCACTGTCGTTTATAGGCGCTGATCACTAGCATTCTGATTATATCTTTCACTGCTGATAGCCAGGTTCCCATTTTACAGGCGGCTGGGCTGAGGAAAATATGAATGAAATTAATGCTTTCCGAAGGCACATACAACATGACCGCGATCGGGAATCGAACCCACGACAATTAGATCTTGAGTCCAATGCCGCATCCATTCAACCATGCTGCATTTTATTTCTACTGACCATGTTGCCACTCCTCAGAGCGTCCTGTCTTTCGAGCTGTTTTAATAAGGCATGGTCATATCAGATACAGTCATATATATAATAGCCATATCTCTCTGGCTTTTTATATTGACAACTCATGTAGACCTTAACTAACCCCTCCAACGAAGCAAACGACTTTATCAAGCTCACAACTTGTCTCCCCTTCACCCGAGTTTGTATATCCAATGCGAATACATAAATTTATCAATGTATCAGAACAAACTTTGAAAGTGCGTTTGAAGTGACAAAATAAATAGGCTGTTAGCTGTCAGTAGTGAGTGTTTTTTAGATCTCTCTAATAAAGGCATGCTATTAATCTTCAGTGATCTCTTGCAACTAAATACAAAATTGACTTACTAATGAACGTTTTGTTCTTGTTTTCTATATAATTTGGAACTTAAATGATGCAGCTGTTGCAGAGGAATTCTATTTACACAATTGTTGCTTAACGCTATCCTCTAGTTAGCACACATCCGTCCAACAGTTTTATTTCGTTTGTGTCATATATATATATATATATAGCTGTGTGAATAGTAAAAAGAATATTCTGATAAGGCAGCCACGAAAGTTTGATCCGAAAGATGAGTGTACTGTCAAGATTTCATAGAACTAGCAGGTAAAATTCTTGAACAGTGAACTCATTTACCACGACCTCGCTGTAGCGGGCGAGATTCTACACTCCTGCCCCCCCCCCCCCCCCCCCCNCCCCCGCCCTCTTTTCGGTTGTTGTTAAGACAGTTGTTTTTATTTAAGATAGCCTTATAATTGCCTCATCGATACTCTGAGTTTTCGCAAGATCTGAATGTTGACAAAGGATTCATCTCATGAGCTCATAATGCATGTTATGTTATAGGAAATTTTCTGTGCACAAACAAACAAACAAACAAAAAGAATCATAACCGATTATTTAGGTGCTGCGTTTGTAAAGCTCTTCGGTATAGTGATAGTTATTTATTTGTTCTCAAATTTACTTTCTGATAGCTTTATTGGATAGGTCCATTTCCAACCTCTAAAACGTTCGGGTGTAGTCTATTTGTTTCGTGTTAAATAAAACCACTGTGATCTTCAAAGAGGTTGTATTCGATTCCCTTCCCCTCCCCTTTTTTTATATTCAACGCTCGTTTATATTTAATAGAAAATTATACGTCACCACGACCTTTATGTAATCGTATTGCCAGGAACGCAAGTAAAACTGTTTTGTCATACTCCGCTAAGGCCTTTAACCTCACCTTCACCACTTCCGCTTGTGCCAGTGGTCTGCAGTGTAAACGTATCGCGTACCATAGTGAAGGCCACCCGTGGCGTACCTTGGCCTGGTATTGATTATTTACCCACCACTGTAGGCTACCCAGCCCACCTTTCTGTGACATACTCTGCAAATGAACAGTCCACCCCGTACGGGGGTACACACGACTGTCAAGTGGTGGTCAGTCGACACATGTTGGTTCTGACGTAAAGATGGTGGCGCTGTACCCTGTTTTGTGATCTTAATATACAACTGATATTATGTCACAATACTAGATTGTACACGATTTATATTACAACTGTGGCCTTTACATTTTGCAAGAGGAGTAAGACAGACGATATTGGATTATACTCTCAGATGGTACCTGAAGTCATAAACTGACTGCAAATTACTGGTAAGAATATTTGTGTGCAATTCCAGAGGTTGTAGACAGTGTTTTCTCAAGATAATATGAGTTCGGGGAGACATTCCTCTTCTTGTCCTAAATTTGAGGGAGTTTTAGACATTTTTAGAGATATTTTAGGTATTTCTCATGTAAGGTAAAATTTGACGTGCAGGAAATAAGGGGTGATCGGTGTGCATTCAATATACTATTATTTAAGGGGACTTTCTTTGTTGTTGGCTCAGATTATCTGTGGATGTAATGCAATCCAATAAATGTGCCTACAACATAGAAAAGTAAGTAAAGAGGTAAATAAATAAATAAACAAATAAATAAATAACCGTTCAGTCACTCGACAATATATAATATTATACATGTGGCGTTAAATACTTAAATCAAGTAAGAATTACTGATAAAGGACCCTTTTTTTCAAGTGAATGTGTGTTACAAGTCAGATGAATAACTAAATAATAATAAGTAAATAAATAGTCTATATATATAAATGAAAAAATAAATAAATAAATAAATATACAAATGAGACCCTCTTAGTATACCTTTTCAGCTTCTTCAGAGTTGAGTTCATTGTGTATTGGACCCAAAATAAGGTCATAGTTAACCGTTTACAGGGCTTGTTAAAATGAAAGGGACGAGTCATGCGATTTTGCGGTCTGGAAAAAAACTCTGAACATTCATAATCCTTGCGTTTATTAACGCATTGCATTAATTTTTGGGAACACTACTATTTTTATTTTATTTCAGAAGATGGAAAGGGGCNGGGGCTTTCCCGTGGTTACCGCAATGCGTTAATTAACACATTAATTAAGTATATGTCTTTATAAAATTTCAGGAAATTTACTCTACATAGTCAACAATTGCGTAATCACAACTCCTCATGAGCAGCTGGGATTATCCACACACACACACACACACACACACACACACACACACACACACACACACACACACACACACACACACACACACACACACACACACACACANNNCACACACACACACACACACACACAGAGCGAGAGAGAGAGAGAGAGACATATAAACAGTATATATAATATTTATACTTATATACATGTATATGTATGTATACTGTATATATAATGTTTAAAGAGAAGTTATATGCATTAACCGGATTGCGATTGGACTGAGACAATCACTGGAGACTCTGGAGACTTATATTAGCACATATATTATGTGATCATTACAATCTGCATCACTATGCGTTGTCCATAACCCCTTTGACAGAACTTACTCAACGTCTTGACCAAACTTGCACGGACATCAGCTTGGTAAGTAACCGACATCCTGGCGATTTAAATACAAAATATCTCCTCTCTGTGGAATCGAAAGATTCCCACAGACGTTAAACTAACCATCTGACAGCTCTGGCGTCAGATTATGATCCTTTGTCGTGAGGAACTTGGTTGTTTGGACTCTAAAGATATTTCTCAGGAGGAAAAAGTACTCGTGTTCACGTGGTATATCTTCTGACATGCACATCTACCTGAAAACATGAGTTAGCGTTCGATTGTTACAGATTCTTACCTATTCTAGTTGACTGGCCAGGGTCATCTAACCGTGACATTAATGCACCCTTTGCCCGCTGGCCTTTTTTGTGTATGGTGACTGGCCGCATTCTACTTTACACCTTGACACATTGGATAAATTCTACAGCTTGGACACAGTATGTTTACGGACGGTTGCTACTGACATGAATATCAGCTTTGAAAATAAAATGGTTCTGGCGAGCTGATTTCTGTCTTAAATACAGTGATTGTCATTTGTCACAGACAACATCGAATCGTACGTAGTTAGGTTTAGAGGTGTGGACGTAACGAAAAGCTGCCTCCCCCTACAAAGGGGCAACCCCTAAGCAGTAAAGTTGATGTTTCAAAGATACAAGATTTAAAGTCTTAATTAGACTCTGGGTCAATAACACAATATCAATAATATATAATCTCCACGAAATCAAAGAGAGTGAGGACGAAGGGAAGGATGTGAGAATAGAGAAAGAAAGAAATGAAAGAATGAAGCAGAAAGAGAGAATCAATGAGAGAAGAACAGACAGAAAGAAAGAAAGAAAGAAAGAAAGAAAGAAAGAAAGAAAGAAAGAAAGAGAAAAAGAGAAAATGAAAAAAGACAGAAAGATAGGAAGTAAAAAGAGAGAAAAATAAAGAAAGAAGGAGAGGGAGAGGAAAGAAAGAAATAAAGATAGAAAGAGAGGGAGAGGAAAGAAAGAAAGAAAGAAAGAAAGAAAGAAAGAAAGAAAGAAGGAAAGAGAAAGACAAAAAAAATATATACAAGTGTAGCAAGCTATTGCTAAGATATAATTTAAAAAATGAAAAAAAAAACAAACCACTATACTATATGCGCAGGTATCAAGTTCCTATTATCTGGAGGATAGTCTCCCAATTGATGTCCCCTGCTTTGGATACAATGGAATGACGAGACAGAGACAAGGCCATCGAACTTTTTTTGTTGAAATACTTCTCTCTTTTAACCAGCTACCTCAACGTTTTCAGAAGCTGCCTTGTTTCTGAGCATTGCGCCACAAAAATCACCGGACTCTGTGCGCACTATAACGAGCACTGGGAATATCCAAAAGGAGGCTGAAATGTGCACCATAATCTAGATATCCCATCAGACAGCGGATGTTGGCGTGCAGTGGAAAATAAAATTTATAACCAGAATGTTGTCTTTAGAAGCATAATACATTTCTAGCTTCACGTTTCATCGCTTCCAAGATGTCTTGGCTCAAGAAAAGGAGAACTTCCTGCATCATATTCCTACTTTGGATTAAATTCTTATGTAGATAGAAACACATATTTAGCTGTCTGTGAAAATTTTCACACAGTTGAACGAGCTTTAAACTTTGCTGGTTCTGTGAAATGGCGTTACGTTACAGTTTAAACTTGACCCGCTTCATTACCCTGACACGCTGCTCATAATATGAAGCCATTTTCCACTATGTGTATTAGACAGGCCGGAAGATCTCACCAGTCAGAGCTGCGGCATCTAGGACCAAAGTAATTTATCTCTCTCGCCCAAGCTTTTATTTATTTATCATTCTTATTGTTATTGATGTTATTATTGTTGTTGTTGTTGTTGTTGTTGTTGTTGTTGTTGTTGTTGTTGTTGTTGTTGTTTGCTTCAGTTTCCGAAGCTTCTTCTTATTCATGAACAAGCACAAGGTGGGAGAGGTTCTAGATTTTGCCGGCTTATTAAACCAGAAAGAAGGGGCACAATATTTTTTTAGAGAATTAAACTCAAACCGACAAAAATATCGAGATGTGATTTACTGATGTGATATGAAACATTAGAATAAATTTACTGGCTGTTATATGGGGAATTTGGGAGGAAATCCGAGTGATACGCACACTTGATGCTCCTATCTCGAAGGACATTAGGACTACGGACTTGTCTCGACTGATTCTCTTGTCTCGATGGGCATTAGGGATATGGTTATGGAAAGAGTTTGGGTTGTAGGGGTAAGGTTTGAGTTGTGTTAGAACTAGGCATGAGTTCCGTTTAGGGATGTGAATCTCATTCGGAATTCCTTCCAGGAATTTTCGTCAGTGTTTTAGTTTGATGGACTGATCCCAGGCGAGGTTTAGACCCAAGTACTCACTGCCAGGCTCCGTCGAGTTTGTTCAGTCATGTTCCTCTGACGATGGACGGTAGAAAGTGGAAACAGTGACTGTTAGCATTGTGGCTTGCGATGTCTTGTCGATCGTGCATGCAAATAAGTTTTATTTTTCCGACCCCTCCGTCCCTCTCTTGGGAGCGGAGAGATAGTGTGTGTGTGGGGAGGGGGAGGGGGTGGGGGGTGAATTTGGGAAAGGGAAGCGGTAGGTATGTAAACGTTTGTGGTGTGTTTGTGCTCATGTCTGCTTGACTGTGCTCATCTGTTTTGTTTATGACATTATGACATCAGTTCTCACTCTTGACCTCCACTCAGTTCCCCAGTACTTCCTGAAATCACCCCTCTGAAATAATACCATCGTAAGTCTTTAAATGACTTTAAGGGCTTACGACACTATTATTTCCAGATGGCAAAATACAGCTTATGAATATAAACGGATATATTAATTGCACTGATGACCAGGGTTAGTATGCATAATCCATACGCTAATTAACGTACTGCATCAACCATTGTGAACACTTTTATAATGTTTTCGGGATTTCCCGTGGTTACCACAGTGCGTTAACTAACGTAGGAATCATGCACATGACCGCAAAAGTGTAAACACTCAATAACACAGTTTTATTCCAGTTACTGGAAATAAAGTAAATAAACACCAGTCATTGAATTTCCACTCAGTAAAATAAACAAGATGAAGCCATCTCATGTAAACATAGCATGTCGGAACGAATAACCCCCCTACCCTCCACCCCTCCCCACCCCAGCCTCCCGCCGTCCCTTAGTCATACAAGCAGATGTTCCTTGTAGGCTGCACGATAGCAGTGTGCTATTTTTGGTACAATCATAATATCGCCCTGTTCCATCTGACTGTTTGAATGCCTCGATACGCTGCACTGATCATACACTGTGTTGAACAGAACTCTCGCTCTTATTTATTTCAGATNTGGCACTGTGTTCGAGTGCGTGTTGCCACCGGGTCATTTGCTTTACCTACGAGTGATTTTTCAACACATTTCTCTAATGTGGAACCGTCATTTCACTGTTGAAATGAAGGAAATCTGCTTTTGTATCCAATTCACTGTTTTTTCGCGATTTTTCCAATAACTTACTAGAGGCGAATTTTGTGTTCAGTTTTGGTTTGAAAATGGGTTGTCAATTGGCCACCTACCCCACCGTAGCAAAAATCCGTACAAGTTGCAGACTGGCGTTGCGTCACGGGATTTGTATCAATGAGATCGCCATGTGTAAATGGAAATACGTTGGGGAGAAATTGCGTGGGAGAAGTCGCGAGTTTTCTCGCATGCGACCAATCCCCACGTGTAAATGGCCCTTTAGTCATATAAGCAGATGTTCCTTGTAGGCCGCACGATAGCAGTGTGCTATTTTTGGTACAATCATAATATCGCCCTGTTCCATCTGACTGTTTGAATGCCTCGATACACTTCACTGATCATACACTGTGTTGAACAGAACTCTCGCTCTTATTTATTTCAGATATAATCCCATACTTCTCCGCCCTGACGACAGCACAAACATCAGATATCATCATCCCAACCTGTCGGTCACACCTCTAGCTCACAGCATGGCCAACGGCCCGCCCAGGTCGGCCTCCATTGAGATGACCTCATTTCAAGCTCACAACATGGAGAATGGCTCTCCCTCCAAGGAATCCGCCAGGGGGTCAGTGTTATCAGCCCATAATATCAGCTACATGGTCAAGGTCCCGGGCAAGTGTTGCGGAAGGAAGCAAGACAAGCAGATATTGTTCGATGTCACGTAGGTATCAGATGTCTAGAGTTCGAATCTTCCCGTGGCTTATGTGTAATTTGTTCTTTTCTTTTTCTTCTTCTCCTTCTTCTTTTCTTATTTTCGGGATGAATTTCGACTGAGACTCACACCTGATGCTCCTGTCTCGACGGACGTTAGGGTTTCGGACTTGCCTCGAATATGTCTCTATGGATATTAGGGTTTGCGTAAAGGGTAGAGTCAGTGTTACGGGGTAGGATTAGGAGTAGGGTTTTGGTTGAATTGATAGGCATGAGTTCTGGCTAGGGATGTGAGTTTCATTCGGAATTTGTTCTTTGTTTTCTGTTCATCCTGCACTTAGCTGTCAGGATGGTTGGGAGATGGTGGATGTGATTCCTGATGCGGAACAACAGGTTTCTATTTTAAGGTCTTTTCAGTGATGTCAAAACTGCACCGAAGCGCTATGGAAAGGGTTCAAAACTTGCTTCTGGAATTTCATTACTGTGCTGAAATGGAATGTACAACCCTTTGTCTTTCGAATCCCTCTCACTAAACTAAATTTGAGAATTCTTGTCATGTCCGTATGGTGACCATTTCTAACAGGAATTTTGTTCTCACTATTAATATTTATCCCAACTTATTAAATTATTAATAATAGTAACACATCGATATACTGCTACCATGGAACAGCGTGGCCGGACGATTAAGACATTGGACTTGAAATCTAAAGGTCGTGGGATTGATTCCCGACCACGATCATATTGCAGGTGCCTTGGGAAATCATTTCATCCACACTTTTCCTCAGTCTACCCGTCTGTAAAATGGGTACCTGGCTATAGGCAGTGAATGCTAATGTCAGAATGCTAGTGATCAGCGCCTGTATATGGCAGCGGCAATGTATATTCCCTAGGGAGTAGATAAGGTTCTTGAGTGATCTGGCCTGCTGGAGTAATAATAGTATTGAGTCGTGTGAGCGAACATCAGCCGGGATACGGGACTTATAAACCGCATTATTATTATTATTGTTATGTCATTTCTGAGAGGGAAATTTGTTCCCATTGTTAATATTCATCCCAACCTATTAAATTATGTCTGAACACGCTGTCTATCATATATCGATATAGTACTACCATTTGAACACGCTGTCTATCATATATCGATATACATTTAATACTACCATATATACTATAATATACCACTTTTACAAATGTCACCCCCATCACCACCCTATCACAGCCATCAGAAATGCCCCTATCAGTGCCCTGGCTCCTCTATCCATCTCAGAATTACCATCACCACAATTCCATCAATGTACCACCACATCAAACTGCTCACACATGTCTGTTTGCCCTGTCTATCCACAACTTTAACAGGGGTGTTTTCAAGCAAGGGATGAGTGCAATCTTAGGACCAACTGGCTCAGGGAAATCATCGTGAGTACCTTTACTGTGCAGTCTCATCATGTGTTTATATAAGTTACCTTTGTTCAGAGAAGTCCATGTGGGTATAACATTAGAATCTAGTCTACTTTATTCGCCCCAAACGCTAGCTACGCTCGCTGGAACACCATAGTTTGTAGGGCAAGGTAAAGAAATACAGGCGTCATCTTGTTTTCTCTTTTGATAGACGGTTAACGAGAAGTTGTTTTTTTTTTTTTGGCCACTTTACTTATTTCGTCCTCCCCCATCCCCGCCCGCTTCTTTCTCCAAAAGGAGGTGTATTGAGTCCACATTAGAGCATACGACTGTGACCCAACTGTTATAATTACCTCCATGGAGAGATTTTATTCGGCAATGGACCAAAGTCTAAAGAGACTCGAAACTACTCGAAAGTGAGGCAAAGCTCACCTGAAAAAAGAAAAACCTTAGACTCGGGTACCGTGATTTAGTGATTAAAGAATGATCCCAAAAAAAAGCAGGAATTTCAGATTTGAATCCTACTTGAGTCTGCAGAATTGTTTCTTTTATAGCTCTTGAACTACGGCAGAAATCCCAGACAGTCCTAGTGAAGTTAGAGGCCCGGTGTATCGTGATCAGATTACCCCCCTCAATCATTACCTCCCGGTAATCTGATACCGGTATCAAGCACCGGCAGTATCATATTTACAGTGGAAAATGCAATCATGTGGAATCGTTTTCTGGAATAATGCAGCAGTCATGTCTGGTCTTGTATCTTTAGTTTCCTGGATGTGCTAGCAGGTCGTAAGGAACGGAGTGGAGTGTCAGGGCAGCTCCTCTTGGATGGGAAGCCGGTTCCAGATAACTTTAAGTGCATGGTTGGATATGTGGTGCAGGTAAGGCATTTCAATAACATCATCCCAGAAGGCGTTACCATAACTCATCATCATCATCGTCATCATTATCATCATCATCATCATCAGGTCATTTCTATTGATAAAGGCCTTAGAGCCGAAACGTATAGATGTCATTTTTGATCTTAATTCTTTACTAGATTTTTAATAAATTCCCTGAATTAAGGTTGAGCTTTTAATTTTTCTCAGTTTTAAATCATCATCAGTGTCATCATCATCATCACTATCCACCAGCATTATCATCATCATCATCATAGACTTTAAAAAATAAGACCTGTTAGAAAAGAAATAACAGTTGTTTGAGATAATTATTATTAAACAGATTGGCTATTCAGTATGGCAGATTTTCAACATGAAAATGCCTTCTTCAGACATAGTATTATTACTATCCTAAATCATCGTCACTAATCATTATTATCGCCTTCGTCATTTTACCGTCCAGTCAATGTGAACTTCCTTCTCCATTTTCTATGATTCTTTAACAAACACATCTCTATTCCTCTCTCTTGTTTTCTTACTTTTACATCTAACAGTAAATGGAACCACCAAGAACTGAGCGCCTTTCGGAAGGAGAAAATGTTACTAACTAATGTACTCGTATCTAGACTATATTATAAGACTGGATCGGGGGCGTGGCACGTTAAATTCGAACGCGTACACGTAACATTCGGGTCCAAAATCGGTAACCTGTATGAAATTCGACAAAAGACATTTAGCGTCTGTGTGTGCTCACAAAGGGTGCAAGATCCATTAGTTATTTACGGGCCTCGCTCAGTTTCATCGTTTTTAAAGGATGAGGTTGAAATTTCGAAATCTGCTTTCCATTCATTGATGACGCTTTGCTCTGTGAAGTCGTCCAGCACCATATCAGCGGGTAAACCCGTAAACTTAGCCATCCTGTAGTGCGTTTACTATATTGCTACTTCTACATCATAGTAATAAAGCAAGGCTCTCCTATTTTTGTCATCCAACGTCCCATTCATAGAATGGGTGTCTATGCTAGTATTTTTATATGTATGGGGGCCTCCAAGGAGTGGAGGTTAATAATCTCTATTTGTTTTGCAAGTGCAGCAACGTCTAGAGAATGTATATTTAAAAAAATGGCACAGTGGTGAAGCATTCAGTGAAAAAAGGGAATACAGATATTATATTAAACCTGACTTTGGCTTTGACAAATTAATATGTGGATGAAATTGAAGAAATAATGTTTATGGATCTACATGATGGCACTGAAAGAAATGAAATCTCCGTTTTCGCCGTTACATTCATAGTTGTTTTTTTGTTTTTTAAGATAATGGTGTAAGTAACACACAGTATAGCTAAATCACTGAGAATATCATTGAATTAGATTCGCCCTGAACGACGTGGTCAGAAATTAACTTTGACATTTTGGTGTCAAAAAACTACAATTCAAATCTGCACTCTGGATTCATGGCTAGAAAATACAATGTACCATTTATGAAGCGTTCTTAATTGCATGTGATGATTGTTTTTTCCTATAGTATTTCAGTTTATTTATTTTTGCTTAAATTAAGTCTAAACTGTCCTGGGTTCTGTAGTAGCCTCAGGTAGGGACCGTTGAGAAATTAAAACGTCGAAAATCATCTCGAGTTGACCCAACTTGTTCGTTCAGGAAGTACATTGCAAAAATACACTTTTGAATAAATTATATCTTTTCACAAACTTGTTAAGAAAAAACGTGCCTCCTTAAGGCTGATAAAAGTTTGCATGGGTTCCAAGAGAAGTAAATGAAAAGGAAAAAGGCGTCGGCTTTTCTTTTCTGTTCTTTTTCACATTATACATAATCGCAGCTCATTTACGTCTACGCCCACGCACAGCATAATGGTGTCAGTTTCTGTAAAGGGCCTGGATTGATCGTCAACGTGTCCACAAAAAAAAAAGAAAATCATGTCTGATGTTTTGTTATGTATGCCTTTCATCCGGTAATGCGTCTTTTCAAATCTCTAAAATCATATCACTCAATGCGACATCGCCGACATGTAATCCTCCTTTACGCTATTGCACAGTATATGAGCTCTTATGCGACAGTTCACAACGTGTCACTCAATTCAAGGAAATGTTTCTTTATTAATAATAAATTGTATCATAGGGTTGAAATCTATCATAATAATCATGAAATTTGTTGTTGCAGTGTTTGAAAATCTCTGTTGATCGTCGTCAACGTTATTAAATACAGAAATAGAAGAGTCACTGCTTTATCATGTCTACTATCGTTGGACTGGTTCCCTTAATTTGATGGTAGAAGTAGGGAAGTGGCAGAAGCCACCAAAAAAAAATATTGAAAAACCTGTGAAGAAAGAGCCCAATAGAGGATAAATACCATATTTGGATTAAATGTGTCAGATTTGCCAACACTAGAAATGGCTTTCTCTCCAAAGGAATCGCTGTTAAACCTAAAGTTCAAGAATTAGTATCCTTCCTGTGTGTGAAACTATTTACAGTTTTGTGCTACATCATTTTACAATAAACGTATCATAGACTAGCCTTAAAAACATTATCCGGTAAAAGCCTGTGAATATGAATTGATATGTAAATGACATGTCGCATGAGGACATGCAAATATGACATGCTTGTGGAGAGAGAGAAAAATACAAAGAAAAAGAAAGCATTCAGTAGCTGGGTGAGAATGAATCCAGATGACAGCTGAGTTATGAACGTCGATGATCTATATTAATAAAACGCTTCAGCCAAATTTGTGTCACAGATTTCTTGAGAACTACGTAACGTAAAAACATGCGGTTTTCACCTAAATTCGTAGAAAAATACACAAAAAGTAACTATACACATCAGTCCTCTTTATTTCTTTTACCCTTTAAAAAAAAAAAAAAAGAATGTGTATAGCAACGAAATACAATCTCCGATAGACCTTTTCAATCCCCCCGATTCGCCAATCGTCCAACTTTTTACGGAGTCTAATGCATTCGTCTATGATGCCTTTCGGTGCGCTAGGTATTCTTTCGCTGCTGGTGCGTTGCCTGCCTGCCCATTTGTAAAATAGGGTGTTACTGTTAGTCTTGTATAATATACAGAAGATCTAATGGAAACACTGATGTGCGACAGATAACAGTATGAAATGAGGTGCAAATATATAAGGTATTGATATGAATCAAATATATGCGTGTGTTACATTATGGCATATTTCTGCAGTGACATGAACTGTTTCAAACATTTCCTTTTCGGCATAAATTATCCTCACTTAATACCAGATTTCTTTCTTTCTTTCCTCTCCCTTTTTTGTATCCCTCAATTCATCCTAATGAACTTCTCCGTTCTTACCATCCTTACTTACCGCCGTACCATGCATTTCTTCATCGGTTCATCATNGAAGAAATATGAGACCGAAGGTGAGAGGTTTTGATGACAAAGACGAGATGAAACGAGTTCATACCAGTATCTGTATTTTAACCAAAACGATTATCTTTATATTCTTCCTCATTTCTCTGCTTCATATTCCTCGTAGTTGAAATTCATTTGTAACAACAATGATCTCCAAGATGTAAGGCATTATAATATTAAATGTAAACCCCAGGATGCAAATATAAACAGACCAACAGTTCTCTGAAATTACTGACCACATTCCGGAAAGTTGAGCGATAGCCTAGAAACTGACACATTAAGAAAGAATCGCAGGTGGCGTTGAATGAAATAGTTTAGAGATTTGAAAGGACACCCTACCGGAAGAAAGCCACATAGTCTAGACGTGTTTACCGACGTTGACGATCAACTCAGATTGTTTACACAAGGAGATGATTCTATCGTCAGTCTTCGCATAAGACCGGCCACGTTTATATCAAGAGGTATGGTCAGCCTGGTCGGTACTAGTCTATGTGAATACCGACGATGCTGTGTGTCGGACGCAGGCGGGAATGAATCATTTGATAAACAGTGCGATTGTGTATGTATGAGAAGGAAAAAAAAGAGAAGATATACTTTTTCTTTATATTTCCACTTTATGTCATGTTATGTCGATTTTTATCAACATTTATGGGACACTGAGTGGCAAAACGTCAACTGGAGTACTGGTCACTAAAAGTGTGAGGCCACCCAGCATGGTTAGAGCGCCCAGCGGCGTCACTGCATTAGGTCATGTTATTGCCGTACCGGGTTACTTGTCGATTGAGCGCATTGATACCAATGGTCGTATGCATAATCATACGTTAGTTGACGCTTTGCGTTAACCACAGTAAACACTACTAATGTTTTGGGAGCTGTCCGTGGTTACCGCAAAGTGTTAACCAACGTAAAGATTATGCATTCGATCACAGGTGATCTAGAACGTCATTCGCTCAAAAACGTTGATTCCCTTTTCTGGGTTGGGCAGGGCATGGCGAGTGAAGATGACCTTCTCATGACGCCTAGAGATCATAGTAGTTAGAGCGACTAGAATGCGGCTTTCGAGCTCGAAAGGGCTAACGGCAACAACAGGACAATTAAAAGGTGTACGGAACAGTGGAAGGTAACGAGAAATCCGGATGAACGAGTAAATGAGATTGATGCCAACAGAGCGGGAGAACTGTCAAGAATAGTCAAGATACAGTAGATGACTATGACTGACACANCTTACCACCACCACCACAAAAGAAGAAAGAAAATCTCCGAAAACATGAACATTGAAATAGGACCTGCATTTACTACTTCAGGACATTGTTTTATAACGTCATTCTATAGTGCAACACATCTCATTCATAATACTCATATACAGACCTGATAATACAAATCACATAATAATTAATACATACTTATCTGTATACACATACATTTATTATACTACATTTACACTATTACAAATGAAATCTATAGAAAAGTCATTGCTAGTCGCCGCGGAGCAGCGCCTCAGTGCAACGCTTTGGTGGCCCCAACTCTGAAATCAGTTAGTAATTATTAAATTATACACCTGAGTGAAATAGTGAAAAAAGAACAAAGTGTTTTTCTCAGGGACTCTACAACGCCAACTATCCTACTCGGGAACTGAATCCACAAACCCTAGATTAGACTACAGAGTCTCTAGATTGTGAAAACAGTTCACAAGCCGCCCGGCCACGTTGGCCCCCCATGCAGGACCAGCGATCGTATATTCCCTGCGTTAATTATCGCACTGCCTTAACCAAGGCGAACACTAATATGTGGGTTTTCCCGTAGTTACGCAGTGCGTTAAGTGACGCTAAGATTGTGCTTATGGCCACTGGAGAGTAAGCATGAATGCCGCAGCATGTGACAAATTTACTTAAATTTATCTCGCCCCCAGTCAAAGGCAGGATATTGTCTCTGGACTAGGAAATGAGATAACAGGTTCTGAAGGTTAATGAGGCCATCCAATATCGAGTTTTTGTTGGTAGCAAAAATCTAGAGTAAAACTAAATAATTTCTGTGCCAAACAATAATATGTTTTAACGGATAAATGATTTAAGATTTGTGAATATATGTGCGTTATTATGAGGCAGATTAGATTAATTTTACAATGAAACGATTTTTTTGGGCTTCCCCCGCCCCCTCCACAAACCAGCCCAGGCCAGTTCAGATGACTTGACGAGGACTCTAGTAATGTCAGGTCAAAACTTTTCCTCACATCCTGACAAAACACACAGTGAGCTCTGACATACACATAGCTGCAACTGGTTGCAGAAAATTTGAAATTTTCACGGCTGTATAATTTCATTTCAGGATGATGTCGTGATGGGAACCCTGACAGTGCGAGAAAACTTTGCCTTCTCCGCCGCTCTCAGACTGCCCACGTCCGTGAAATCGGCTGACAGGAAGGAGAGGGTTAACAAGGTCATCAAAGAACTCGGGCTGGTGAAGTGTGCAGACACTAAGGTGAGCCATCAGGCTCTTTTATATCATTTCTGTGATGTTTATAACTGTATTACCTCCTTGTCAGCTACGCTGTAAAAGGATGTTGCTATTTTGCCTGGACGGCCTGAAAACTCCATGGGGAGTATTTTGGCCGGAGAACCAGGCTATTATATCTAATCTGTGATGTTTATGACTGTATTACCTCCCTGTCAGCTACACTGTAAAAGGATATTGCTATTTTCGCTGGACGGCCTGAAAACTCCATGAGGAGTATTTTGACCGGAGAACCAGACGGAAGGATGTCCGTATGAGACACAGCCCAGCAAAAACATTTTGACCCAACTGAACCAAAAAAAAATGTATCTTTTTCTTTACTCCTAATAAATTTATTTACACGTTGAATCTCTCTCAGTGCTATCTTAGATCGTCATGACATTTTTGATTCCATGGCATGTGTCAGCGCTGTATTTCTCATCACACCAAACAAAGATATTGAGTTATCCGTTCCTGTTCTTGCTGAACATGGCATCAAAAAAAACAACAACAACAAAACAACGATTTGAAGTAATGGTCAAGCTTTGACAGGCAAGAAGCGCAGATGTCAGCTACACTATTTACATCTCATGAATATTCATTGGTATTGATGCTTTATACTCTCAGGTAGGAAATCAGTTCATTCGAGGAGTGTCAGGGGGAGAGAGGAAACGCTGTAACATTGGAATGGAACTGATCATCTCCCCTCCTGTGCTGTTTCTAGATGAACCCACCACGGGCCTGGATGCTAATACCGCTAACACAGTCCTCATGTTTTTGAAAAGGTTAGGTCAACTTGGTGATCACGTACAGACATATCCTCGACCATGTAGGATAAATATTATTATTCTCTATGCTAACTACCAAAAAATTCAGAGTGTCTTATGAATTTTGTAATGGTTAGCTAGGTTTGAGAGGATTTATCTGTAAAATTTGTTCAGCAAATTAATGTTTAATAATAATGATTCTATATCGCATCCATAATCACGTTAATATCTTTCCAAAAAAAAAAAGGGGGGCCGGGGGCGGGGGGCAAGCATATATGTTTCCCACACATCACCCGCGAGTTGTATACAAACATATCATAAACATTTCAAAGCAATAATAATACTGTTTTGGTTATCTGTATACAGCAATCTTCAGTTTACATTTACGAGGGTGTTAGAAAGTACATGAAAGATAGGCCGTTTATGGTTAGGGTAATGGTAGGACTGAATATAGGCTATGATTTAATATACGGCGATTGATACTTTTGAACTCTTTTTTAATTGACCTACATCAGTCAGTATTCAGTACTATTTTGTAGGCTTGAACTCAGTTAAGTTTAGCTTAGCACAGCTCACCAGACTTTCAACTTTCAGTCGCATCTATGCTCAGTCTAAGCTACGAACAAAAGCTTGCAAGAGCTTTACTACTGATCTTATAATAATCTTATTAAAAAAATAAGATAAAATGAGATGGGATAACTTTATTTAATCCTTATGGAAAGTTGCTCTGAACAAGTGCGCGCACAGCTAATACATTAAAGAGGGAAGAACATATTAAATAATATAAACATGATTATGTACAGATGTGGCATACATTCACATCCACACACACACACACACACATCTGCACACACAAACACGGACGAACACACACACACACACACACACACACACACACACACACAAACAAACACACACAAACTTACATACGTAATCATAAACGTAGATCTATGTGGATACACAAAGTAGAAGTCTCAGGTCACGGGGGAGCATGGGTTCCAGAGCCAGATATTGTATATCGAGACTGTGCTCCCATGCCTCGAACGGACACGCTCCTTCACTGAGATGGTCCACTGATGATTTTATTTGCTTGTCTGGAATTCTCCTCCTCAGGCTGTCCAGAAGGGGTCGCACCATCATCTTCTCCATCCACCAGCCTCGGTATTCCATCTACCGGTTGTTTGATAATCTCATGCTCCTGTCCGGGGGTCACACAGTTTACCACGGTCCTGCGGAGGAAGCCCTGGACTTCTTCTCCTCACTGGGTAATGTCACACTAAGGTGTCAAGGCCATCACACTATGGTGTCAAGGTCAAGGCTGCCTCGGAAGAAGAGTGTGGGGAACAAGCTATTTAACAAATCGATGCCATGATTTGGAAATCGCAGACAAAAATACACAAAATAGCCAGTCTTCGTTAGCATACCTGTTTTGCAGATTTCAATTCAAGTTCAGCTCAGCTTACAAATTTATCAACTTCTGATGTTGCATGCGCTCAGCCCAGTTTAGGCTATGGACAGATAAAAAACAACACAAAACAAAACTTCATTCTGAATACTGTTCAGATATTGAAAAAATAGTCTTGGGAGTTAGCTTAGATTTCATGGGCCAACTAGTTCGCTGAATCCTGAGTCCGATAAGCACAATCACAAGTCTCTCTCGGTCTTGCAAGTGCAGGCAATGTCTTGGACCTCTTCCATTACTGGACAGAGAATTTGTTCTTTCTCGGGGAAAGAGGGATGGGGTCGGAGGGCGAAGAGGGAGTGATACAGAGATAGGGTGAGGAAGAAAGAGCAGTGGGAAGTAAAGTAAATATTAGAAGATTCTGGTACCTGGTAAGTTTGTTTAGTGCCTGCCTAAGACAGATCCCTCCTGAGTATCGTGACTGAAGGGTGGTGAGGCCTCGTGTGCATATTATGTCCATGTTCAGGCGCGAGTTTTCGATTGGTAAGGACAGACATGGGATGGGCATAATTATGACCCATGCCTGCCCAATGAACAGTGGCAAATAAAAATATTCAGTAAATAAAAAAGACTTAAGGGAAAAAAAAACAAAAGATATTTGGAGATACTCTACTGAAACAAAAAAAAAAGTTTGTAAAGTGCCTGGCATAGTCTGGTAGGGGCAACGCTACATGTACAGCTCTGCCCGGCAACGACAAATCACTGTACAGAGCCCAAATCAAATTACGATTCCACAATTTCATCTGTGCTGGTGTTAGAGCACTTGGAGAGAAGGCAACGACTAATAAGAAAGAGAGAGAGGGGGGGACGAAAAGACGAAAAAGAAGGAAGGGCGGAAGGACATGAGGGAGGCAGCACTGAAGAAGGGCTGGAGGAAAAAAAGAGGGGGGAAAAAAAGGAAGGAAAAGAGAGATAAAAAGGAGGAAGTCTGTAGACTGTTACAATATGAAGAAGACTAAAATATTGTCAAGCGAAATCTCAACTCCCCTGAAACATGGATTCACACTGTTGACTTTTATATGAAAAATAAAGCTTTTTATTATATGGATAGAGCTGCAATTAAGTGGAAGTAGGGATTATCCGGACTAGTGTTAAGCAGGGGTCGACTGTATACGCAATAACTATTTACATACTATATTCGCTCAAATTCATATTCCAGGATACATTTGTCAAGAGCACAACAATCCTCCAGATTTTTTCCTGGATGTCATCAATGGTGATCCCAGCACTTTCAGTGACGGCCTCAATATGGACAAAATAGTGGACCCAGACGATGAGAGTAAGTATGACCATCTGCTCTCTCTCTCTCTCTCTCTCTCTCTCTCTCTCTCTCAGCTGTCTGGTTGATTGTATGTACCAGTTTGATCAGAATCCATATTAAAACACAAAAATGAAACTGAAAATAGGACCTATATATTGACCGCATAGGGAAACTGGTTAAGATGCCAATAGGTTTATATATCTCACTCGTAATACAAACTCAAATAACAGTACACATCATACGTGTAAATATATTACAAATAAAACACACGACAACAACCTTATTGCTGGTTGCATGCAATGCAGCGTCCTGCTCCTGCCCTACCGCTTCTCCGCACCCCAAATTTTCACTGCACTAAATTGTGGTATAAACCAAACTATCTGCAATTCAACCTGAGAAAAAGGCTTTAACCTCCCCTTATCTAGAGAAAATCCTGAATTCTACATCTCTTAGTGCCTTGACAAACGAGCTACAATTTATTGTCACGCAGTAAATTCTGCGCAGAAAGTGTCGCTTACTTTTGTGACGGGCGACATTTTAACGCTACAGCTCAGTTCAACATGGACGATCAGAGAGTCAGGGTGGCTTTGGGCATGGTGAGTGTCGCGGCGTACCAGAATGTGGGCGACACACATCTGCTACGCCAGGACTGAAACTACTGCCTGTCGCTCGTGTGACCGCACCCATTTGCCACCCTGTATCTCCAGACTGCGCAGTAATTCCTGCTGCGTTTTTTACATCTCGTCTGTCAAGGACCTAACAGTACCCTGATAAATCATTTCTGACATTTCGCACGCATTATGTGTACAACTGCTATGCATTTCTCTCTCTATAGTTGAAAAATACCACCATAATGTTTTCAGTATTGGACAGAAAAATAATCACTAAGGACGCTGGATATAAGACTTGTTTTTATTCAGACGATCTTCTTTAATGATAAGTTTGCATAAAGTGAGTAGGGAGAACGCTGTCGTTTATGTGAATAATTCCAGCAGTCCACAGAAATAAGTTCACAGGGAAATGACGTTGGATTGTGTACGTTGAATACTCAGTTGAAAAAGCTTGACCTGGGAGATTCAGCCATCTTATAGAGAAGCCATTCAGAAGAGTTACAAGTCAGAAAAGTGGCATAACTAAAGAATGACGTCAATACTCGTGCTGTATCAAAAGTGTGGCAGAAACACAAACGAAAAAAAA
>JAWQUT010000009.1:4760372-4790383 GCA_033807755.1 Ellobium chinense | reverse complement strand
TGTAAACTTACCATAGCAGACCACATCTTCTCCGTCAGAATACATTGAAACACATTTTAAAATCTTGAAACACATTAAATGCGCATTAAGTTAAGAGTAACACTGCAAAAAACTAATGTCACATAGCAATTGTAACTAGATATATTGTTAAAAACTGTTTTTTCTTACCTTGTCGTGGAAAATTCGCCGAAACAAGCACTCGTGAAACACAGAAAAAAATCTCCGTTAGGCAACAAACGCAGTCTCGTGTCACGTGACAGCACCGCGAACGAAAACACGCCGCACGCGAGATCAAAACACGGTCGTCAACATGGCTGTGCGGAAACTAGTGCCGTGCGGAAACTGGTCTAGAATCGAGATAGTTCCATCCATGTTAAATCTAAAGAGAGCTGCAGTAGAATTGCACACCAACGCAAGGCATGTTGAAATAAAGCTGTTTTTTGTTGTTGTTGTTGTTGTTGTTAAAATGAGAGTTTAGATGCTTTTGTGTGCAAATCTTGTGCAGCTGTCTTTGGGGGTTCTGTCTCTCTTGGGAAAGCACTGCTTTTAAGAATTAAGATGGTAATGATATAGACTACTTCATTTAGTTTAGGCAAGTCATCAAATTGGTGCTGTGATGAGAAAAGCCTCTTTAAATTTGATATGGAAAACCATATGCCAAAGTGCAAAATGGTGCATTAGTTACATAGTGACGAATCCCTGTAGTCACCTGATCAGAGCAGCCCACAACATCTATCTGGAAATGCTGCTGCCTGCATAGATAAACCTCAGTGCATACTCTAAAAACTCTTGCAACAGTATCTGATCAGGTATCTTCATTTCTGACCTGTGACTATGGAATTTTTGCCGACACATTATTTGTTTACATACTCTAGTCTGTTCATATGCCTGACCTGACTGCTTAGGCATGAACAAAGCAAACAAATGGCTTGGTCAGTTAATAAACCTGAAAATACCTAATTTGAAAGCATTTAGATCTTACCTAATATTTACACATGGTGGTAAAGTCCTATTCTTGGATTAGGGTTAGGAGCAAGGTTAGTACTTGTAGGACTAGGAGGATTAGGGGCAGGGGACAGAATGGTGAAACAGAGAGATATTCATGGGTGCAGGGTTGGGTTACTGTTGGGCATTTGTCCAGGTTCAAAGATGAAACAATACCCTTGAGGGGCTTTAAAGCCAGAGAACTGCAGAGTGTTGCTGTGTTTGATGATAATACACCCACTTGACTATGTATTAGTCTTAATCGTTAGCTCCCAGTTAAGTAAACCTGTCTCCGCAAATCAAATTACAAATACATACAAAGTACAGCAAGTTCCATAGGCTTGTAATAAATACAGAGGACTTGGCTTAATCGCCCTTCCTCGGGATCACGGAAAAAGTGGGTGATTAAGCGGAGAAACGTTTAAGTGGAGAAGGTAATTTTGGCCATATTTTTGGTAATGGGGGTTAAATTTTTTTGATGTCATGGTTTGATATCATGCATTGACACCTTCTCGTCACCAGACTCAAGACAAACTCAAGTTTGATGGTGTTGTAGCGCACAAAATGTTTGATCTCCTCAGTCTCTCTCATTGACCACCTTGTAGTAGCCCAGCAGACAATAAGGAGTAGGATGACAAGGTCGGGATAGAGCGTTCATCCACATGACACGTTCTCTGATCTAACCGAAATACAGACAGGCCCAATCAAGGCATGAGGGGTAGGAGACTATACGGCTTTCAGGGCATTAGCATTATTGGACGGATGAAGGCAGTGATGCATAGCGTAGGACGAAGGGGTGCAAGGGGAGGGGGAGGTGGGAAGGAAACTTAAGGCTTATCACACCTATTTCGGGGTGGAGCTGTCACTCAGTCAACCGGTCTGCCATCCGTCGCACTGTTAAACCGTCTGTGTACATTATTTGTTTGTCAACAGTAACCCTTCAACCGCTGATCTTTGAATTCACGGGCGCTGAAGAGTGGTCGTTATCCAGTGACTTTTATATAGAAAACAAATCGGCTCCCTGGGAAACGAGGCGATTTAGCGGGAAAGGCGATTAAGCGGAGGGCGATTAAGCGGAGTCGACTGTACAAGAAATGCACCTTCACAGCTGTCAGTAACACTCTGCTGAAATGTATGTCATATAGAATTGACACACTATTTTGACAGCCCTACCAGATAAAGTAGTTAAACTGCAGTCAGTTTCACTGATTTAAGTATGCTAAACATAGCACAGTAATCAGAAGTAGATAATGCAGTGTTTATGTTACAGTTACCAAGGGATGTGGACCATGGAATAACAGTGTTGACAGCTGATGAGGGATAACAGTAATGGATACAATGGCTGCCTTGTATGCCTTCATCCCTCTTCTCTTGATTGGCCAACAGTTCTGGACCCCAGTGGATGCTGGCTTTGAATTTAACATTGCTCTGAATTCAACTGATGTGAGAGGTGATGTGCAACACTTTTGGAGGAGCACTGGGTTTTGGTAAATCTGTGAAAATATCGTACATATGTTATACAAAAGAGAAAATCATCTGCATGGATTTGAAAAATAATAAAGTTAGGAAATTGCATGGCTGGCTAGATAGGCTGAATGTTACTACACCTAATGATGAGAACTTGAAAAGTTAATATCTGCACAGTGTTGATTGATATTAGACTAATCATATTAGTTTGCTGATAAAATGGTAAACAAAGATAAACGTGTATGTTGTCTTTATTCTCTCCAGTCCTCCATTGCCTCATGAAAAAGCTGGGAACTTCGACCTTAGTACGGACATGCAGCTTAACTTAGCTTACATTGGTGCTGTGCCTCATGATGGGATTACCCAGGTCAGAGTTCATTGGCTGTTTGACCTGGTCAGTGTTAAGGGGTGAGTCATTTGTTCAAACTGTTCTTCAGACCATGGTAGAAATCACATGAGTGAGCACTTTGTGACACTCATAATCTATAAATTGTTCAGCTGGATGGTAAGGAGAATTCTTAGACAGAAGAGGCAATGAAAAGTTGGAAATTATTGATGGGCACCCACTTAGCTTTATTTTGAACCAGTAATGCTAATTATCCCTATCTGTTGGTCATATAATTGGGCACATAAGAGAGATAGTATTTATATGGGAATAATTTGATCTTGTTTAAGGAAAACATTTTCATGAACACTGCCGTGCAATTACAAAAGAGCCTACACCTATATAACTATAACCAATTAAAGATTACACAATACTTTGTCATTGCATGGTAGAATAATGCAAACACTGCTAACACTGCTGATGAACACTGAGGCTTATACAGTACTGAGCTGACTATTTAAAATACAAAACTATGGATTAGATGGAAGACTTTTTACCTCAAAGACTGTGAATGAGATTGTTCTGTCAGGCTGTTGTTTCCATTGCATTTTCAGTGAATCCTAAATCCACAAATGGCCATAAAACATATATGGGAGACATTTTCAGTCTTTAAATTGTTAATTTTATTTGTACTGTGTATGGAAATAGTGTTGATATATACACTTTGACATCATACCCATCCTTCAGACCATATTATTTATGTATGTTATGATAAGTTTTGCATTTCTACAGTGCTTGTTATGAACAACAAAGTGGTTGGGGTTTTTGAACGAGCATGTTCTAGGAAGAATAGTGTGTCAAGCAATGGTTGTGTTAACAGGTTTCCTCCATATTTATAATGTGTCAGCAGGATGTCTGGACAACAGCCCCAGTATGATTTTGAAGACCTGGATGAATTTGTTGCAATAATGTATGATAATGAACTTCATATTGGCTTTGAGCTGATGGGGAATCCATCGGGTCTCTACACCGATATGGAGAATAGAACTCAAGTATATTGGTGGAGAGATCTGGTGCAACAGACAGCATCCAGATACATTAGTAAGCAATTTCTTAACATCCTTGGAGTTCTGTATTTTTGTGATATAGTCTGCTTTTTGTTTTTTGGTACTTAGTACAGTAGGATCACACAACTTCCTGTACTTAAAAAACCTATATACTTATTTAACTTAATGTTATGGGAGCTGGTTCTGGTTGTTCTATTTACTATGTATGTATGATGCAGCCATTGGTTTAACTCACCACTCCTTATCCAACCAAGAGAAGTGCAAGTTTGGTCAGTTTCAAAGTGGTCAGTAGCAACTGACATGCAAGAGAATAATTGAATTAAAAGGGATACAATGACTGAAATCCTTGTGTTCACAAAGGAACCTAAACCCCCTCTCCNCCTCCCCCCCCCCAAAAAAAAACAACAACAACAAAACAACAACCAAAAACACTGCAAAAAAGGATGTAATCAGCTCACTCAGTGGGCACTCTTGTCATCTTGGACATGCAGCATTACAGGAGTTAACATCAAGTCCTGGGTCACTTATTCACTCAGTATGAACTTGAACACTTCACAGACTCAAAAGTATGGACTTGAATGTATGAGACCCTCTTCCTTGTCATTGGACTTAATGGAATTTTGATAACATACTGCATGCCATGGACTTGGTGAGGCATTTTATGGTGTACAACTAGGTATGGTTTTCCACATCTCTTTTGTTTATGAAAAACATGTTTCTTTGTCTGCAGCAAGGTTTGGCATTGATTATGTGAGACAATGGAACTTTGAAACCTGGAATGAGCCAGACTGTCATGATTTTGATACATTGAACATGACTATTCAAGGTATGTAGTTTAGATGAATGAAAAATGAAATATGTAATGAACTGCAAGAAATAGACCTTCTGATGAAGAATTGTTCATTAAGCTATAAGCCTGAAAAGAAAGAGCCACATTTCCTTGCAGACATAAAATGTTAGTGTTATGTGGTGAGAATTACCAAAAGCATGGCTTTTGCTATGAAATCATCTTTACGTGATGGGTCTCTGAGGAAAAAAGTCATTTGCACTGGCAGTTTGGAACTATAACCTTCAAACAGGGGCAAAGGAGACAGGAGTCAGTGTGTATCTTTATAGTTGCAGGATAATATTGGCACATTTTAAGTGTTTAAACATGTGACTGTGAACATGGGTCTTGATCTTATAAAAAATGTGGTACCTTTGTTCAAAAAATGACCTAAGCACAGTGATGCCATGTTTCTCTTAAACCCTAAGCACTGGCCTCTTGTGTCTTGATTTCACTATGTTACAGGCTGCCCTGGGTATGGTATAATAAAATGCTTAATGTGCTGCATTTGCCACTTTCACATTTAGTTAATCACCATCTTCTAATAGGCTTCCTCAACTATTATGATGCTTGTTCAGAAGGGCTAAAATCTGCGGATACATCTCTCATTTTTGGAGGTCCAGGTGATGGCTGTACAAATTTTAAGGTGAGTAGTACTGCTTACTTTTCTTAATAGTTGTTGTGAATGAAGTTTACCACTTCTTCAGAGTCAAAAGAATCAATATAAACTGTATGAATTTTTTCACAATCTCACAGCCCTTCACACTGTCAACATTATTTAGCATTACCTAATGATTACAAAGGATCATTAAGTGCAAAGATCTTACACTTCATTTTAGCAGTCATACTTGAACTTTGTTTGATGATAGAGATGTAGTGTGTAAGAAAAATGCATTCTGCTAATACACATTGTTGATCATGACACATTACTTAAAGAAAATAAAATACATGTCAACATAGATGACATGTAGCTTTAAGAAAAAGTGACATAATACTGTCTTTCCCCACATGGCTGAAGAAAGCAAACTATGCAGATGCGTTAATGAATCATACCATTAGAGGGACCAACTACTTCACTGGAGAGACTGGAGTGAGAATTGACTTCCTATCATTTCATGATAAGGTGGGTAATGTTTGCAGATGAACAGTGGTGAGAATTTGTCAGTATCAGTCTTTGCACAAGTATCAGTCCTCACATAACAATCCAGTTTAATTGTTGCTGCAATGTTTGCCGTTGCCTAAGGCAAAACTAAGGTTTGGTTATGTTGCTGGTGTTTTCCCCAGGTCATATAAGTTGGGGACAACATTTCAATAATGTAAAGTAGGGATTTCTTCACTTTTTAGAGGGATTTAGGTTAAGGGAGGATTAGGGTGAATTCACTGTATTTTTAGGGGGCATTTTGAAATTGAAGGGGCGAATCGTGCTACCACACCTGTGGTAATTAATTAGAATTCGGAATGGTACTTTTAGGTCCCAGACCATCCCTTGACATTGAAGACTTTTTCTGGCAATTTTATCTTCAATATCAGCCAGAAGACTTTTTTACTGATGCTGCATTGTCACTTCGTGGACAGCATGTCTTGTTTCTCTGGATATAAGTATAACACAGATTTATGCCTAAAAAGGCATTCCTAAATGAACGTTTTCTGATCCTTTGGATTTATTGAGTTATGCAGCATTCAGATAAGATGTAGGAAATTTGCCCCTGTGCATAGCTCGTTTGCATATCAAATTTTTTTGTATATGAAGTGATAACAGTTTCCTTATGTTTGAATCAGGGTGAGGGGACAGGTATTAAGATACTAGAAAAGGAGACTGCAACCATGAAACACATAAGGACATCATTTCCTGAGCTTGCAAAGAAGCCATACTTTAATGAGTAAGTCATCCATTTTGTTCATCCATTTTCTTCTCTTCAGTTTGGTCTATTGACACTGAGGATTAGATTAGATATGAACCATTTTATGTCAAGGCCGATGATGTGGCAGAAAATTTACATCAAAATGGACATTTTAAAGTGCAAAATATCATTGAGCTAATTTATGGCATATTTTATTGTTTTCCCAGCCTTGAGGAAGGCCAAAATAATAATATATCCTTCTAACTAAGAAGATATGAGATCAGATAATGTGATAAAACCTTATTTTCATATTCATGTATTGGATATTTTATTTATTTGAAATGCCATGTTTGAAGTAGGAATAATAAATAGCCAATTTCAATTTGACTGAAGTCTAGTTTAGACCAATATTTTAACACAGTGTCAAAATGACATGAAATCCTGGGGCTTTTTCTATTGTTGTGAGGAATCATTACCAAAGGTTTCAAGTCTAGTTTCACAGTAATGCTTAATACTTTTTTTTTTCAGGATTTCTTTATTTTTCCCTGTATTATACAACACAGTCTTCACTTCCAACATCTTTAAACCCACCAAAGCTGGCAAGATGCTGGCAATTTTCAGAAAACTGAAAATCAGATTTTTTTAAGAAAGAAGATTTTAATAAAGGATCAAATATACAGCAAAATAATTTCTGTATTGAACAGAAATCCATAGTTGTCTGAAATTTTGTTACTGGCAGCTGCCATCCCTAGACCCACTACACTGATATGGGCACTAGGCTGTGTTAAGTTTCACCCTGAGTTTTCTCCAAGTGTCTTTTTCAAATGTTTTTTACATTCCCAGTGAAGCTGATCCCTTGGTTGGCTGGAGTAAGTCAGAGTTATGGAGAGCCAATGCTGTGTATGCAGGTTTAGTGGCAAAGGTAAAGAAACTGTTTATAGAAAGATACATACCTGCTCACAGGCACATACCTGCTAACAGGCAGTAACATCATATAATAGTTAAACATGTACTTATGCTGACAGGATGCAAGCTATTTCACTCTAGTTTAATTAATTTTATTTATTTGAACCTAGGTTACAAACATGATGATATAAGGGTATCAAATATTGATATGCATGGCAAATACATAGGTAGACAAAACAACATAGCTGCACTAAGTAGAAAAAAAAATGATGACACGGGATATGAAATTCAGTATTGAAGGAGGTAATATTATGCAATAATATGCTTAAAACTTCAACAGGAATAAACAGCAAGAGTTTATTTTCGGAGGAAGATCTTTAATTGTTAATTTATAATTTTACTGTATCATTTGGTAATCATACTGAAGTAAGACATTTTAAGTATGAAGGACAGTGATTAAACTACCTGGCTTTCTGAACCTGCAGGAGAATAATCATATCTTAGGATATTTAAGAAAATTTAAAAGAAAAGGGGCATAAATCAGTTCAGTATTAAACCACAATTCCACTGTCATTTAAGATTTCATAGGAAGCTTTTCATAATCTATTTTTCAATTCATACAAATTTCATTTTCACTCTTTGTTCTTGTATTTTTGTATGTCATGGTGCCAACTGCTGTTTAATTCTAAATTTACATGGCATTATAAATCATTCATCATGTCATTTCCCTATACAAGGTGAGACCCCTCTCAAAAAAACTGAGCCTCCTCCCCCCTTTTCCTGCCAAAGTTACTTCAACACTGGGCAAAAGGAAGGGGCAGGGGGAAGGGGTTTGGGTCACCTTGTATAGCCATCAGTATGGTGAAAGACCTTCATGTGTACTTGGTAATAGCTTTAAAGTCAAATTCAGTCATCTCAGTTGATCAGTCATGAAATCATACAAAAAGGTAGTTACTTTGGGAGTTATATTACCAAATCATTTGTTTTCTAATCTTTGACAGGTGGTAGCCCAGCATCAGAACATCATGAAAGCCAACTCTGATCGTGTGATAGAGAACTACGCCCTTCTCAGCAACGACAACGGTTTTCTCAGCTGGTACCCCAATCAGTTCACGGAGCGCACACTCCTGGCACGATTCCAGATGAACAATACAAATCCACACTATGTGACATTTGTACGCAAGCCTGTGTATATTGCGATGACCCTACTTTCTTTGCTGGGTGATAAGCAAGTACATTTAGATATGTCAAGTGAGTTGCCCTGATTCATTCATTTCCAATAGTTGGTTACAGTAACTGCTAGATGTGTTTCAAATTTCCACTGGTGTGGGATGAAATGTCTCTTGATATTGCTGAGATGGTAAAATTGCAGACATAACAGTGTGACAGGTTTAGTAGATATTATTCTACAAATAAAAAAGTAAAATTTAAATAGGCAGCATTAAAACTTGGGGACAGGGTTGAAATTTAATGAGTTCAGGCCAGATATAACAGAAGCAAAAAAAACAACCTCAAATAAAACTATATTAGCTGTCGAAGAACTCTAGTGCAGTAGAAACTGTAGTATTACATCAGTCACATTATGATCATAATTATTATCTTTTGTGGAGGTACAGTACAGGAAAGCATGTCACCACACTGTGTAATGCTTGATCATGTAAATTCCTGAAGCAGTAAGATTTGAAGTTTTCTGAGCCTGTTCATTATTATTTGCAAAACAGTTATCGGCACTGGATATAAATAGGTGAAGAAAGAAAACCATAACAATTTAACAAATTAATCCATAAATTTTTGGACTAGTGTCCTTCAGATGCAGAAAATCAGTGAACTAAGAATGAAATGGCATAAGAAGAGAAAAAAACAACAACAACTGGGATTCATATATTCTTTCTGAGCCTGTACATCATAATTGTCATCATTTTTTCATTATCACTGTCATAAAGCTGCTGTCAGTTCATCCAAAGGTTGGTGTTTTTCATATCCTCAGATAACACAGGCCAACCTTTGCTAAACACAAGTGACTTTGGGGCCATAGCCACCATTCATGAACCACAGAAGGAATCAAACACATCAGACAGGTTGGGAATAAATGCAATTTTTGATCATATGAGAATTTATCATCATTGACAACTGTTGAGATACTGGAAGATCCAACAGATAGTATATCTGTGAACTTTTATTTAGCAAGCATTGCCAAATCTCCAAAGTAGTTTGTGTTTCTTACTTGGAGTCTTTTCTTTACAGTCGTATCATTCTGACTATCAGTGGTGCTTTCGAAGCCTTAGCACAGTTGCTCAAATAAGTCATACTTATAGCCTTCGATGAGCAATGAATTTTAACAGAATTGGACACTTCCACTCTCAGATGCTCCCTGTAAGCTTCAAGTTTTTACAATAATTTTCAAAGGTTTAATGTTGTTTTTAATGTTCTGTTGTATTTACAGTTGGCAGATGGCATTGCTGATGTATGGAGCTACAGATCCTGGCTCAACCACAGATTATGGCAATCTAAACTTGAACTGGTACATTGATCCTCCACCTGGTACAACAAGTATGTCTATCAACAGTTGGAATGAGTCCAACATACCTGTTGGCTCATAAAGTGCCAAATTTCCCTGCAAGTTGATATTTGTTCTCTAGCCTGGTATTATTCATGATGTAATGGATTCTTTTTTGTTTTGAGTTCTGAAAACTGAATCAAGTGACACAGCTAATTCACTACATTTGACTGTTGGGTGCCAAGAATATATCTCAGCTTGAAAGTACTCTTCCAACCTCTTGGACAGTTGAAATCTGAGTTTATCATTGTAAAGGTAATGAAGTTTCAAGAGGACTTTGGAATATCTCTCAGGAAGAAAATTCGAGGCCAGATTTATCATTATCTTGTTTTGAAGCTGTCCCGTAGAGGAGAGAAAGAATGTGAAGGATTTTCAGAGTAATGGCAATTGTATGTTTGAAATAGTCAGTCCTGTTTGCTAGAGACTTTTATATTTCAGGCTGGTTTGTAATTTTGTAAAACAGAGTTGATTTTTCAATATGTTGGCTTGTTTCTCCAACTGAATTTTTTTCCAGGTCTTAAACTGATGATTTATCTCCTCTACAATGGTGTGGGTAATGCTTATGATGTATGGGCAAATCTTTTCAACAAGACAGCTTTTCCCACACTGAAGGAGTTTGCCACAATAAGGCAACAAGAGGTAAAAGGGACAAGAGAGGGAGAAAGTGAGAGAATTTCTTAAATAGAATCACATGTGTCTGGTGGACAGGTGTGGCTCGTATGCAGTATGGCAACCCTTATTCTTGTGATATGCAAGGACACAGACTGTATTCCATGAAAAGCATTGCTTTTTTTGGGCTAATATTTCGCATAATGATGGTGAATTGCCATTACACTTTTGTTTGAATGAAAGCAAATTCTTTTGTACAGATCATTAGTGAAAGTTATGAAATGTCGTCCCCACTACTCATCATTTTTAACAAGCCTCGGTTTTAAGTGCTTTTTAATAGGGACATTGCTTTGTTCAGAATTATATACATGTATGGAATATAAGTTAATTACAACTGGAAATGTGTTATACTGGGAGTGAACAGTCATGGTCTCCCCAGTTACTTCAGAAAGTCCAGAAATCTTTCATCTCTAGCCATGTAAATAAATCAGGAGCTTGCTGATTTTACAGTAACGATCTTCCTCTTAGGAGCCATCTGGAAGTTTGTCAGATGTGCCAGTCAAGCAGGGCCGTGTTCCTGTCCCACCCAGATACCAGATTCTTGACCCAGCAGTGGTGTTGATGCATCTTTGTGCCCAGCCTGCTTCACCTCCAGAAAAGGTAAGAGAAATTTTTCGAAATAGGAATGATTGTACAAGAAGAGGTACATTAAGATATTTATTAGCAGTGTTAGGGAATGCTGATATTCATTGAGGCATGTCCATACTGGGCTAGAACACATTAAACAATTCCTAAAATTGCTTTTAAGCACTCTTAGAATGTAAGCATGAATGTATGGCTTAAACTTAAACTGTCTCAGAAACTGAAATAGGATACATTTTATGAGAGGAACTGTATATGAGGCTAAGATATGACCTTGGAGAGGACCATAGGTTGTTATTGTGTTAAATGGGCTATATATGAATAGACATGTTGTATATCTGATATGAGACAGTAAACACAAAGACCTGTGACTGGCTGAAGGGATACTGGGTATCTGGATGAACATGGATGCCTGGAAAAGGTGCACATCAACTGTGGACTTATATCTCAGGTTGCCCAAGTTGTTCACAGGTCATATATAGATTTTGAGTGATAGAGATAGGGATATTATGTGCAGGGAGAATACAAGTTTAAATGTGGCATGACTAATATTAGGAGTAGCTGGATGCAAGAGGGGTACCAAGGACTAAGCAAAAAGAAATTTGGAATTAGAAATATTCATTGTTAAATGTGATATCAGAGGAGATACCAAAATATAATAAGAATATGCTCTCTCAGTTTGCACAGCTCTGAGAATTTTGAATCTTCTTCTGTTGCCATCATTAATATTTGCCTCTGTCTCAAAGTCTGACTTCATTAGTTATTTAGAACCCCTTGTCATGACACCAAATGAAAGACAATGTCCACATTAATTTGTTCTCAGGTGACAGGATTGAGATTTCTCAATGTGACATCAGGGCAAGTCCTTGTTATATGGAGTGATAGTAACATTAATACCAAGTAAGATCATTACCGTCATTATCATTACCATAGGTTAGCAGTATTAATGAAAATATGAATTGAATGCATCTTCAAATGCCAGTGTTCAACTGCATCTAGCCTGCAGAAAGTTATTGGATATTGTTTCAGAAATAAAGCGAAGGAAATGAAGTAGAAATGGCAATCCGGGCTTTGGTAGCTGTTGACTCCTTTAACTCCTTGTTAGAAATATCAGATAAATACTTACACAAAATGATTGCCATCATTTTTTTATCTGTTGGTAAATGCCTTTATCAGGTTACAATCTCTGTTTATAGCATGTAAGGAACCTTCTGTAACACCGAAATTATAAAGAGAGAATTAACACAAAGTATGGATGAGAAAGGAGATTGAACTACCTGCTTACTAGACTCAAACCTGAGACATTTTGCTTACTGCTACTCTATTATCTTCAGTGTTTAAAACATAGTGATTAACATAATTTTAGTCTCATCTTAATCTTTGTAATTCCCAATGCTGTAGCCTGACCTTTGGCATATTGGTTTTCCATAGGTGTATCCTTACGTATGAAGTGGAGAGGCGACCTGCTTTGCATTCAGGACCCTATCAGCGGATCAACAAACAGAACACCATTGTCACACTTTTTCTTTATGAGACAGGTAGGATTCAATGCATATTTTTCTCTTCACCAGACAGGACATTAGTTTATTGTAGAAAAGTCTACAAATGCATGAAACAATTTTGATAGTCTTTATGGATTACTCTTCTTGTAAAGTGAGTAGGGTATTAATACAATATTATGACATTTGCCTGCATTGTCACAAGTACTCAAGACCAGTAATATTTTTCTCCTGAGATTTTTCTTGAAATCTTCCTACATCCGACCCATAATTCATGAGTATGATGAGATGATAAGACAAGACAAGTAAAATATAAATAAATGCTGCCCTATATGCTGAAAAGTTACTTCATTCATTAAATGCAAGTGGCTTTGAAATGAAAGTGGAATAAAATTACCAGTCAGACAAGCTTTCACGACATTGTATAAGTTTCCAGTTTGTTAATTACTACAACCCTGCAAACGTTAACTGCATGTAATTCTGTCATGTTATCTCAAGAGTCCTGTCCTGAATCCATGTTACAGGTTTTTAACATTCACAGGCTACATCAACATATCTGATGCATCAGCTTCCTTAGCGCTTTCATTCTGGCATTCAGAAGTTATATCAAGGATTTGCCATAGAGGATGTTTAAGGAGAATGTATCTTGTAAAGCATTTATCATGTTTTAATATCTTTTCTTATTTCAGACCTTGGTCAAGAGATTCGCGGGCTATACCGTGTTCGTGCTGTCGACTATTGGAACAGAGGAGGGGAATATTCTGATGAGATGTTTTATCCTGGCTAAACCTCTGATTTAAGCCCTCATTTTCACATCCTTTTTCAAATTTTGATTTTGTTCTTTTTTTTATTTCCTTTTATTTGCAGATATGGGTCTGAATATTCGCGGCTTTTATCGTGTTCGTGCTGTTGACTACTGGAATCGGGCAGGGGAGTACTCAGACCCAATACTTTACTTATAACATTCTGGATTGAATGGAGGCTTGAAACTGGGTATCTACTATTAGTTGTTGATATTGTACTCTCAACAGTGAATGTGAAGGAAAATTGACTCAGTTGATTAAAACTCCTCAGGAATGTTGGAAAATTTATCATAAAATGAAATTGTAATTGCCTGATCATTTTTATAAAGAAGATACAGTAATCTGAATATGAAAAATTTTGCTGTAGATCAGATGTAGCAGTTAAGTGGAGTCATTTGTACTAGCTCAACAATTCCTTTTTCATGTTTGTAATCTGTACTATTTTATTTTGTTTGATGTTTTTTTTTTTTTTTCGTAAAGTATGATTACCGTTATGAAGACAACGAAACAGTTTCTACCAGAGTCTTTCACTGACATTATTAATATCTATTGCGCCAAAGTGCCATTCTAATATTGAATGGAACAAAAACAATTTTTAATGGTATGTGTAGCGTTATTGCTGTATTGTACAAGAATATTGTGTTACTGGTGCCCAATCAGTGTTAGGGTCAAAGCACACTGGTGTTGTGAACTGCATAATATTATACATCAGGCATCATTAAATGTTCTCTATGGCTGGTTTAAGTGGCTTATTTGGTAAGATTGTAAACTTGCTATGTGTGAAGTTGCAGCTCTCAATTGATGTGCTGAAGGCTACTGCAGTTGGGCAGTAAGAAGCTTCTGTTTTTGAATTCATCATAGATCCACGTCTGGAGAGGTTTTGTATTTGGATTCCTTACTGTGAAGCTTTAAAACTGTATCAGTGACTGTATAAACCTGTTGATTGAATATCATTCCAACTGTTACTGTTATGTTATCTTCAATTTTGCTCAACTGTAAGTTTGAGAAAATTACAGTTAAAGTATGGTGTCTTGCGTTTTGAGCATCATTAAATCCCTTTATAATAACGGCTCCAGCAAATCCATTGGCGTTTCCTGCACACAGGACTGATCAACAGGAATGAGAAGGCAAAAAAGCTTTATGTGTCAATGTGAGCGTCACTTTTCATTCACTCAAAATGAAAGTGGAGTCTACAAGAAGTGAACTTTACTGATGTGAACTTTCAAATGAAATGAACTTATGTTGTGGTCTGGGCCTATTTTTTCTTTATCTTATATGGATGAAATCAAACGCTTTGCCCAGACTTTTGCTTAAAGTGAACTCTGAATTGCAGGGTTGCGGACCATTGTCTGCATTACTACCTGAAGATTTATTACTGTAATCACTAAACCCATCCTTATTTCACTCTTTGCTCCTGACTATAACAAAACCTGATAACATCTTGTGGATTGTTTGGAAGATTAGGGGTGGTTGTGACCCTTGAATCAGTCTGTTTGTCCCATTCACCGTAGATCTACCTCATGTTACTCACACATGTAGCAGCACATATTCTTACAACTCCCCCCTCCCCTCCCCACACACACACTTTTTCATATAGAGAGATGCTTCACCTGATAAAAGGGCTTTCTTTACCATCACACCTACAGTGGTATTTGCACCAGTAACACACTTAATATTGCATTGATGGGCTACCATGTTATATAGTCTATAAGTTGTTTTTCCAGAAAAGTGATTTATGTGAATTCCAGATGAAGTCAACACTTTCCACTGGTCTCATGCTCTTCAGTGTATTTTGGTTCAATAGAGATGGAATTGTTTTTATCTGTCACGTAAGATTTGCACAATTAGTCTTTTTTATTTTCAAAATGCTTTTCTTGTTATACATCAAATCATTGAAAATCAGATGGGTAATTAAAATGAAAGGTGTGCCTTTGAATTATATCAGTACCACTACTTTCTCATACTGAACGTCCTAAAAAGAGCCACATATTCAGCTTTACAATAACACATTTGGTTCTTCGCGAGGAATATTCAGCTGCGCTGAGTGAATGAGTTAAGTGTGACCAAATATTTGTTGACACTGAGGTGATAATATTAATAAATGTACATAAGGGTGTTTTACAGAGTGTACATAAATATTGTACATGACAGGGTATTTTAGAAAATCACTTATTTTTACAGTCTTCCTTGTAGTTCACAAGTTAAAACTATTAAAGCTTTGCAGTTGGAAATAATAGTGTGCAAGTGTAATTTGTACATCAGTTCTTAGTGTAATCTTTTTTCATAAATTTTCTTCTTTCTTCTAATGCCTGGTATGATGGTAATGATGAACGATGATAGTGAGTGTGATAATGATCATGAAACTTGAAAGCAATGGCAGATTATGGTGAAAGTGATAATGATGATGTAAGTAAGGACTAAAATAGTGGTAGCAATAGCAACACTGACAAAGATAAAGGGGATGATGAAGATGATAGCGTTAAAAATGAATCAAGACTGAGATGGAAATTTTATAAATAATAATCCTGCAGAAAAGGTTTGCAATATATATATGGGAATATATATATGAAATATATATACATAATAAAAGAAAATACTTAGAGGTAAATACAGTATATTATATTCATTTAATACTGCATTCAGACTGGACACAACCATGGCTTTCACAAAAAACAAAAAAAACCCCCAAAAATTCATAACACTTACATGGTGTCCCAATAAGAA
This sequence comes from Ellobium chinense, assembly GCA_033807755.1. Taxonomy (NCBI): domain Eukaryota; kingdom Metazoa; phylum Mollusca; class Gastropoda; order Ellobiida; family Ellobiidae; genus Ellobium; species Ellobium chinense. The sequence continues at coordinate 4,774,133 of JAWQUT010000009.1, read as the reverse complement.
CAAAAAGTGATCTTGGTAGCACATGTAATTTGTACATTTAAAACAATCATGCTCCATGGGAGCACAAAATTATGGCACTGAGAAATACCTGATTTGTCTTTGTTTGCTTACACTGATGATGTCTGAATGTTTGAATGATAATTATCTGTTCTCAGGTAAATCAACTATGAGTGGACAGTGTTTGCCATACCCCTTCCTTAGCAGCTGCTATTGATAAATAGGGAGTCTGTCTTTTTGGCAGAAAGAATCTTATATTATACATAAAACATGTTCACAAGTTTGAACTTTAGTCTATACAAATATATAAACCCCTCATACATTGCACTGTCATGGTAATTTATATCACACTCTTATAATCACATGTTTATCACAGAAATTATTATGTACAATCTGCTCTACTTTAAATATGGACACACAACAATTGACATCTCAGCTATGTAGAAAGTGATTTTGGGATTTAGAGCTTAAAAATGCCACCGTATCCATTCAGAATGTTCCACTTGTTTAAAGCAAGAGTACCCAGTGTTTTCAGAAAGCAGACCAGTTCTGTATTTACGTCATCTTGTGAATGTGAAGGCCATAAATAAAGTATAAATGCATACCTTGGTACAATATAAAGCATTATGCAGCCTGGTAGTCTTTTCACCTTTGGTAGGTCACTGGTTGGGCACCCCTAACTCAGAATACTATTCCTCTAATTTCCACTATAAGCTAAATGATGAACAATATCAACTCTTCTGACAGCATATTTGTAGGCAGGAAGTTTCAGTCAAGGACTGAAAAAATGGGAGGCCATCTACTCAGAATACAGCACTGGATCAGAGTACTCTCCCGCTCTTTTCCAGTAGTCAACAGCACGTATGCGATAATATCCTCTCACTTTGTTTGTCCTCCGCATCTGAAAAGACAGTAAACAAAATGAATCAGTTGTATCAAAACTGATGTAAAATGTCTTCAAATAATATACATCAATTATTTTGTGATGTCCTCACATTATGAGAAAAATAATGTCTATATCAAAATAAGAGATTACATTCCACAAATGAGGACAAATGAGGGCAAATGTGGGTTGAGAATTTTAAGGGGGGGTGCACCTTCTGAAAAGGGGGTGTAGGGGTTAAAATATCGAAATTGGGCTTTTGGTATTTTTAGACACTTTGACCTCTTCTGCTATGAGAAAAATAACCTTTGAGGCCAGAAACATCCGTTTTATGCCCTGAAAGGGCACATCTAGATGGTCATCTTAGCCTTGTATAATGCGCTATCAAAACTTCAATAGCGATTTTCTCAAAATGTTCTTTTTTTCCACTCTTTTACCTAAGGCTTTCTTATTTCTAAACCAATTGACTTCAGATTTGACATATTTATTCCCCACAACATAGGTTTTGATAAAATGCATCAATTTTTCTTGATTTTGGTCACGTTTTTGAAACGCAGTTGAATGTTGGGTGGAAAATTGAGAAAAATACACATCCATCAACACACATTATTTCAAAAATTTGTGACAGACACTGTATGAAAAATAAACAAAAAACAAATGTATTTTATCTTTTTTATAGAGCTACTGTATAAGTTTGCAAAATTTGAAAAGATTACATTCAAAACTCTAGGAGCCTTAGGCTTTTGAAAATAGCTAATTTTCAAGACACAAAATTCAAGATGGCGGCGTTGCCATGGCAACCGTATAAAAAACCAAACAAAATTTCACACTTTTCCCCTAATTTGACCATGCCAAATCTGAATTTGAAGCTTAAAAAGTCCCTAGTTCAAGCATTCACAATATCACTCCCAGGAGGTGCACCCCCCCCTTAAGCTGGTCATAATGATATAATCAGAAAATAAGATAATAAACATTTCATGAGGAATTTGATCTCTTCAAATAATCCTTTTTTTACCATATAAACTCTACAACATTAGATAAATTAATTTATGCCAAAAGGTCAGTCCAGCCTGGTTTGCAAATAGGACCACTCAAAGGAGGTTCTTACTGGTCTCATATGGTTTGGTTTGCAACAGGGCTCTATACAGCAAGCAAAATGGTTGTATCCGATAAAAATTTTCTCAAAACCTCATTTTTGTTAAACACAACATTTAATATTCCAACAGGCATAAAATACTCAAGACAGCATAATCTCAATAAAAGATTATTTTTAAAAATCGTGTTCTTTTACCTAAGACATCTTAATCATCATTAGCTACATTAGAATATACTAAAGCCCATCTAAAGTGAGATCAGCCTTCAGTGAACATTCTCTACAGTACTGATTTGTTCTTTCCTTGTCAAGAGTAATGGTTACAGAAAATGTACAGATATTTCTGGTTTATTGAATTCAGATTAAATAGATAGCACTGTAAGATCATTTCACAGAATGTAATTGCAATACCCAGGATTTTACCTGTCTCATAAAGGAAGAGAGTGACAATTGTGTTCTGAGTATTGATTGTAGCAAAAGGTCCTGCAGGTCCAGAAGTGGATAGTTCCACTTCATAGGTCAATATACATCTGGAGAATTATTGATGAAAAAAGAATGAAGATAAAACAGTGAATGACATTTTTTTCTTTAAACGAGTACATTTTCTAATAAAATGTTAAACTAACCTAACCCTTAACCAAGCACTCAGGAGGAGAATCTCAGAATACTGGTAGCAAGAGCAAGGACATACATGTACATCATAAAGAACGAAGAGGTAAAAAACAGTTACATTTGCACTGATGGCTTCTTTAGTCGTTAATTCAACTTACTACTTAAATGGCGCTGATGAAGAGAATAAAAATGATGATGACAAATAATAATAAATGAATGGAATTTAAGACAAATAGGATGATAGCATTACTTGGTATGGATGTTGCTGTCACTCCACACCACCATGACCTGTCCCGCAGTCACATTCATGAACCTCACTCCCGTCACCTGAAATTCAAAATATTTGGCATCACCTTCTATTGTAATCAATTCTTGCATCTACATGTTTGAATGAGTAAGGAAATTAAGATTCTGAATGAAAGCACATACAAGATGTGCACAATAATGATAATGAAAGACTACTTCACTTTCAAGTCCACAACAGTTCTACCAATGTCAGGTCAGGCAGAGATTAGAGGGGCTGTGGTTCAAAATCTAAACTACAGGACCTTCACAGACCCTTCGTGCATGACTCTGTCTATGTTCTCAACAGAGTAAGCATATAGATAGAATAGTCAAAATCAAGCCCAGGATAAGAAGTTATAAGAAAACATTCCCTTCTCTCACTCACCTTTTCTGGAGGTATTGGAGGCTCTGAACACAGGTGCATGAGAATAGTGACTGGATACAGAATTTCAAAATTTGGTGGGATTGGAACCCACCCACGCTCAACAGGAACATCAAAGAGAGCCCCGTAAAGATCCTGAAACAAATATGGATAATTTTATTAACAAGAGCAAATGATAACAATGGGAGTAGCAGGATAATATATCCTTTTTTTTTCAGGGATAAAGATTCATTCAGTCTCATATCAGGAAGGGATGGAATTAGTTTTAGGCTTTGTTATGTATGTTGGTGGCTTTCATATCTTTATTATTTATATCACATGCTGCACTGTTGCCAGTATACAGACTGTGGTGGTCACCCATGTTACCATGGTTGTGGTCCAGATTTCAGTTAAACAGATTGGTAAACTTCTTAAACCTTTTAATATGAGATTTGGCATACCAAATCATTTGCTGATACGTTTTCCTGAATATTAGTGGAGAAAACTAATTCCATCAAATCTGCAGTGGCATGACATGACATGACATTTATGTTCATCCTTCATTTGGATTATGTTCTCATACATCATGATTTGAAGTCTTGTGGCATGCCAAACCTGGTTGAAATATGCTCTTAGCCCAAAGTAACTTCCCAAAGATTTACATGAAGGCATCAGTCTGAAAATGTTAATCTATGTTCTAACAATTATCTCTTTCTTTCCCCTTTGATCCTCTTCTCAAGCATTCCATTACCTCATCTTTTCTTATTTCAGCGAACTGTTTCAGGGTCGGAAAAGCTGTTTTGTTGAATTCCCCTGACCATGTACCATAAGGTTCTCCACAAGCATACATCATGAACTTCACACCTAAGAAACAAATATATAAAGAAAGAAATCATAGCTGTAACATCACCTTATGCTGATTAAAATTGTTGGCACAGGCTGTAGCCTCATAACATGGAATTTCCAACAACAAACACTACAGCAGTTTCTCCTTATTTTAAGAGCAGAGATTACATACTAGCATAAATACTGAGGACAATGAGTGAAAACACCCATTTTAATGAAATTCTAACCTGGCTTATAGGAAGGAAATGATGTTGTTGTGGAAGACAGAACATATATGGGAACAGTCACAAACAGTTGAGATGATAGGCATGTTTTTTGGGTTTTTTTTCCATGGATTGTTCAAACATCAGTGACTCTCACTTTTAATGTCTGGTGTTGGAGTAAACACCCATTCTGGATTAAGAAGACCCCAGTCTTTTTTCTCATCTGGATCTGGTGCATAATACAAGAGCAGTGTCACTTGCCAGCTGGGAGACAGATGGAAAAAAGGATGAAATTTTATAACACTTTTTACTTTTAATGTCTGGTTTTGAAGTAAAACCCATTTTAGGTTTAGATTACAACATTTTCAGGTTGGAAGGTTGGAAAGTTTGAAGTCTTGACTCGGTGTTCAGTAGGTTGGCAAATCAACATAATTATGATTACCAAGTACTGCTAACAAAACAAGAAGAAAGACATACTGTCACCTCCATTTACAAGTGTTATATGTTCATTTGGTATGATTTTTGGCCTTACCCATGACATGCTTGGGTTAGGGTTAGAGCAGAGTTAGGTTTAAGAGCGAGGTTAGGGTAGAAATAATGTTCAAGATCTCTCCAAAGTGTGCTTTTGTTGCCCTAATCCTGCCCCTTACCCAGACACACCATAGGAGAGTCCTAGGATCATAACTAAATGAATATATCATCACTGTCGAGAAATAATACTGCCTTAAATCTTTAAAGTAATCAGTGGACTTATGACAGTATTAATCCAGGATGGCAATATGATACCTATAAACTGAGGTGACAATATGTAGAAACACAGTAAGGAAGAGTCCTTAAGAAGTTCTGTTATTCACCCACAGAAGATTTGCAGCTTTAAAAGATATGCCTAATCCATTTGACTCTATATTACTTCTTCTGATTACATTAGCATGATCCAAAAGCTTAATTTATTAACCACATCCCAATACAAAACAAAACAAGACATCAGTATTTGAAATCGACAAATCTTATGAAAGTCCCAGATTTTAAAAAAAAACATTTACATCTCTAATTAAAAGACTATAATTGACACTCACAAACTAAAATATTTCAGCGGTTACCTGTCTGATGTTTTAGTTCCCTCTGCAGGTACATGCATGGTGGCCAGTGCTCCTAAAGCCGTATTATTTGTCAATGGTTGGCGATTGTTCACTATGTAATGTGAAAGTTAAGAGGTGATTAATAATCATGCTATACAATCATCATCATTGTCCTCATCGTCACCACTGTTATTATCATTATCATCCAATTTTTTTAATCTTCTGCTGGTTTGGACAGAACTTTAACATTTTCTTTAATGTGTTCCAATTGATGATACTGTCCTGATACACATCTTTATAGTTGTGATCCCAGCGTGGAGTACCTCATGGTGTTTTTCTGGACCTGCTACTCAATCACCATCCCTATCATTACCACCACTACCTGCAACAGCATCACTATTATCACCACCACACCAACATCACCACCATCACCATTATCACCACCACTACCATCAACCTCATCTAAACTGTCACTTCCGTAAACACCACTACCAACACTCATCACTATAACCACCACCACTATTATCACTATCACCATTAACATTACCACCAACACTACCATCAATATTATCCAAATTGCCATCATCACGACCACCACCGTCACCAGCACTCACCGCTATCAACAAGGTGCAAAGTCTTCTCTCCCAGCAAAGACAACAAAGTCATCACCTGATAAGCAGGTTTTCTAACAAAAGTTACATAGTGTGGCTCTGTCTCATTCATCTGGAACCTTGCCAACAAAGTGCGCTGAGTAAATTGATGAGGATAATAACTAAGAAATCCATTGTCATTGCCAAGCAGAGCATAGTTTGATATCTGAGGATCTGGCATGCCTTTGAGTATGTTCTGATGCTGGGCTATTACCTGTTAAAAGAGAAATTAAGCATCAAACAATTCAATCCCCATTGATCAATGTTACATGTTTTATCACTGACCTAAACAAAATTTGAAGTAAAAGGGATCGCCTATAGCCTAACATTAGCATGAAAGGCGTAATTTCTCATTGAAATGTTACAACCTTTGTTATTTAATTTATACAAACATGCTGATACTACAAACTGAAATCAAAATATGTACTGACTTAATCTTGAGAACACAATCTCTGATGCTTAGCAGGGACCATGAGCATGAATAAATGTTCGTCATTATTGTCTTAAACTCCATAACATGCCTTTGATAAATTACAAGCAGACAAACATATGCTTTTTATCTCCATTTATTTATTTGTATTGTAAGACTGAAAAACAGAGATGGAAAGGTGATTCTCAATAAATAGATATAGATTGTATCAAATGAAATTGTGTTTATTCAACATTTGAAAGGATATATAATACCATTAATTGCAAATGACAGCTATGCACAAGACTTGATCTTGATTGCATTCTAGAATACAACAGAATAGTTAAACCTAAAATTTGCACTTAAAATTAACATTTTTACCTTTGCCACTATAGCTGCATAATCATTCGTGGCTCTCCAGACTTTTGGCTGGCTCCACCCAGCCAAAGTGTCAGCTTCCCTGATTTAGATAAATAAACTGAGAAGTAAATACAGCTGTACATACAGAAACAAACATACTTTAAATGGGACCCAAAGAAAGATTTCAATTAATTCTTTAACTTTGTAGGATTTGAGGAAGAATCTATGATCACACTATGTTTTCAAGTGCTTTGAAATCGAGTGTATTGACACATACCAATGTATTCCACAAAGGCTTGAACTTGAATGGAAAATGCAATCTCATGCTTCAATTATATGAGCATAAAGAGACCATTTTCCTCATAACATGTCCATGTTTTTTAATTTCATACATGAATTCCCTAACAATGCCATCATTAATATATCTGTGATGACTACACATGAACATAAGGCATACTGTCAATATCCCATTATCTTCACACAACCACTGCAATGTCATTACCATAATCATCATAACCACAATCACCACCACCATCACCACTGTAAGCCTCTACTTGTTACTTGTCACTTGTTTCCAGAAACAACATCATGGCATTCCAGACAGCTCCATACATGCTCTATGCGCCAGTTCAGAATCTTGTGTATGCAGAGTATATAGGCCTCTAGTAGTGTTCAGTATATTCACAGCTATGCCAATGCACATTTCAATATGCAGCCCTTAAATGTTTTGCTCATGAAGACTAACATAAGGAGTGGATTGTGTGCAACACTCACTCATTAAAGAAAGGCTTGTGAATAAGCTCGGGAAAAAGCTGCTGTACATGATTCAAGGTTGTTACCTCCCTCTCGAATATGTGGTGACCTGCACCTTCACCCTGAAAATAATGATTAAAAGTTTGACACATGGCATACTCCTACCTAATTTGGGACTTTAAACTGCATATTCATAATATACTCTGTCATTTGATACTCTGAGCAGTTATTATTTGTTATGTGGTGTACCAAACCATAACAATTTGGAACATATGATTATTATAGTTGGCTTAACAGTGATGTGTATGTAGAGTAATATGACATGTTTTAAGGATACCAACAACTCAACTATCAGGTGGCTAACATTCCCTGATGAAACAAAGTTCTAGCATGTTATTATTATAGTGAGGAAGGATTTTCAATTTTTCTGATCAAAATAGCAGTATGAAGTGACTAAATTATTGAGGATATTTTGCAGGCATCTACATAAGACCACCACACAGATTACTGAAAGGAAAGATTTGGTCAAACTGTATGGAACTTTAAATGATAATTGGTTATATCATGATGAATGTTTTGGCCTTTGTGAGGAATGCATCCCAAACAACAGCAGAAAGTAAACAACAATAACAAACCTCATTATTGAAGGACAGAAAGTCAATTCTCACTCCTGTCTCTCCAGTAAAATAATTGTGGCCACGAATGGTGTGGTTCAACAAAGCATCCGCATACTCAGAGCTGACAGTGCCCTTGGCATGGATAAGAAAAACTGCAATCAGTTTTCCCAGTTTCATCAAATTTAACCATTTATCTCACAGAACTGCTGAATGCCACTGACACAAGCAAACCTTGAACTATAACTGGATGTTGCTTGGCTTAATAGTGGACCAAATGAAAGCATAACATGATTCACTAGCTAATACAATTCAGGCAAAGCAACTATATCTCTATCTAAGAATCAGTAAGACTGCTTTAATGTAGCCACTCAGTTCCTACCATTTGTAATTTAAAGAACACACTGTACTATAATTTCTATTTCCACAGGCACATGATAATTGCAAATCCTTTTAACTGACATTTTACCTTTATTCCCACAGAGTTTTGATTGAATTTGGACTGAATTTATTATAACCTTCATTTACGGCAGCCTAAATGCAATAATGAAACCAAATATACAACAGTCTGTTTCTTTTAAAGTATTTTAAAAACCAGCTAAGAATGGGAGCAAAACTGCCTACCATTTCTAACAGTGGGACTTCTCGTAAGCAGCCTCCACTTTATTTTGAGTAAAAGGCAACTATAATCTAATTGGATCCTGGAAATTGAACCCTATTTATTTTTATGAAAGTTTTGGTGAAATCTCGTTTGCTCATCTTACCATATCATGTCTGTGTTTTGTTTTTTTTTCCCCACAGTCTTTTAATAGACTGCAGAAACCTCTGAATGGAAGCTAAATGTTGCACAGTGCACATCCATGAAATATCATTTACCTCTAACATACAGCCATCAGCTGGTCCTCCAAATCTCAACCTGGGGTCTACAGCTTTCAAGCCTTCTGAACAAGCATCATAATAGTTGAGAAAACCTGTAAGAGGGGGAGAATTCACACGACCTTGTCAAAATCTGCAAGTATTAGGAATGCCTCATCATGTCATATCTGCAGTTAAACAATCTTTAAGTAAATAAAGAACACATTATAGAAATACCAGTAGCATTAGACATTGTGGTCCATGCAACGCCCCCACCACGTGACCCGGTGTCAGCCATCTTGTGTTTCACTTTTAAAGATTGCCATTTCCCAGAATGTGGGACAGCTGCACAAGTTTGACACTAACATCTCCTGGGTCACCACCAAATAGGCGACCAAATTTGACACTCACTTTACAAGGGGTAGCATATCGGAGACAATTGATTCGACGCTTGCTTCACATTCTTATGGAAACACTGGTGAGAACATGAAAAGACCCTGGCTAACCAAAGAAACTTGATCTTGAATATTGTTATTCTCAGGTCCACTTCAATATGTTGTAAACATATAATTTATGCTCTATTTTCTTTATTATTGCCTACCTCCAATTAAAATTGTATTTTGTAAGTATCAATAAAAACATTAACAAATATAGTTCTCATTAGCAAGTCAGTGCCAAAATATAAAGGGTTGGCGCTAACCAACCCATCGACGGACCAGACAACTGACTTGCCAACATACTAACCAACCACTAACCAACCAATCAGCCTACTGACCAATCAAGCTGCAAGTCAGTAAATCAATTACTTAATCAAACTAACAGTAAATCAGTGATAAAGAGGAGAGCAATTCTATGGTTGATGGAATCATGAAAAATTGTTAATCCCCTCTTCTCTGTAACATGTTTTTTGATATGAGTTATACTTATACCTTGAACTGTCATCTTTAGCTTGTCAAAATCATGACAGTCAGGATCATTCCATGTTTCAAAGTTCCACTGTCTCACATAGTCAGCGCCATACTTTGCTGTTGACATACATACGTATACAAGTACAGTCGTACAGTGTGTAAACTACTGACATCATTTTAAAGAAAGTGCTGCAGCTAATTTCAAACTCAATTAAATCTGCACACCCCTTAGTGTTTGTTAAAACCAGTGAAAATTATAGCCACATGAGCATATTCTATGTAACAGTAAGAAGCCCATTCATTAAGCTCTTTCCAGTGTTGAAAATGCTGTGCTACCATTAGCTCTTGGTGAAGCATTTGACATATATATGTTCATCATATAAAACATCAAATGGAGTCAGCATTAACCCAATAAGAAAGTCACCCCTTAAGCTAAAAAGCATTATATGGGCTTCTGTCTAATCCTTCTCTGTATACTATGTCTGATTCTTTAATATCAGATGCATAGAAAACAGAAAAAAAATTATTTTTGAAATTACAAGCACTATGGACTGAGTGCATTGAAGAGTTATGATTTGATAATGATTAATTCCCTTGTGTGGCTATTTCCTGGTGAGTATTTCAGGGTGGTTAACTCTTTGAGGAAGAGTACACTGAAAGATAGAAAACAAATTCCTCCCCTTACTTAGAGTGTAGGAATTGTTAATTCTTAGATATTTTCAGCCTACAGGTGAATCTTTAGAGTCAGCTAGATAACAAAATATTACAGTGCTGATGGCAAACTCCTACTGTTTTATAATATAGCTGGCTGAAAACAATGTGAATTACTTACAATGGTATCTTATGACTGTTTGAAAGACCATGTTCTCCCACCACAAGACCTGGGTTCTGTTCTCCATGTCAGTGTAGATATTGGATGGATTCCCCATAAGCTCAAATCCAATATTCAGGTCATTTTCATGCATCAAAGCAACAAACTCATCCAGCTGTGTAAAGTCATACCATGGCCCATCTGATGCTGTTATGCTACATATACGGAAAAGGAATAAATTGTTGAGAAAATGAAAGCATCAGTGCTGTAGTTGTAGATGAGAAAAATTTAAATAGCAATAATCCAGCATACTTTTTTCACATTGGCACAAAACCTGCAGCAACCTTAGTTTTTTTCTCCTAACTGTTCTGTGAGAGAGGTATAATGCATATTGAGCATATTCACTCCAAAGGGTATCTCCTCTGTGGCACTGTAAGCAATAAATACAGAAAACATAATAATGTGTAAAAAGTACTTTATTGTAGATTCTAAATAACTCTTCTCTCAAAACTGGACAGAAAATGTAAGAAGACAACATATTCAAAGACAAGTAAAAGAGATATTTTGACTCACACTTTAACCTTGACTAGTTCAAGCAACCAGCGAATTCTGACCTGGCTGATACCGTTATGGGGAACTGCACCAATATATGCCAAGTTTAGTTTCATATCAGGACTGAGATTGAAAGCACCAGCATCTTCATGAGGCAAGGGTGGGCTGTATGTAATAAGAGCAGAGGCATGAACTTATTAACAATGAAGTATTAAAAACATCACAAGTCTGATAAGAATATCATTTTAAAAAAATACTGTTGCACAGTTTGGCTATGAAATGAATTACTGAAATATTCTTGGTCGAATCTATTAGCTTGTAAAATAAAAACAAACAACTGAAAACTGCAATGAAGAATAGAATCTTAGGAGAATAAAAAATCTCTTGTCACTGAGGAATTTACAACCTCTCCTTCTTGGAACATTGAGGGTCATGTTATGGTTATGCTATGAGGACTTGAACCACACATCCATCAAACATGGTGGTCTACTATGATTTGCTTGCTGACAAAATTCACTGGAATTTCCATCCTCCACCTACTGTTAACACATGAAAAAATAATATCAAAAGCAGCATAAAAAAAAAATGCATTAATATTACCTCAACCACCCACAGTTTTAAAAATAAATATGTTTCCAGATTAAAGGTACAGATTGTCCAGACTAAAAGTACAGATTACAGGGCATTACCTAAACCCAGTGCTCCTCCAGAAAGGACTGATATCACCTCGCACATCAGATGAATTAAGATATATATCAAAATTAAATTCAGCCTTCGTAGAGGTCCAATGTTGCATCAGGGATAAGCATAGCATGACAAGTACATTCACCACTGCCATTGTGTCCAGGCAATACAATTTTATCTCCACAGCATCTGTAAACAAAATGTTACTAAAAGAAGAATCATTTAGTAAAAATCATGGTACTGTAGAGTTCATTTAACATGACAGGGCTTTACTCAAAATCTTGGTTAATCTACCTGAAAAGAAAATCCTCATCCAAGAGCCCTCTTTAATCATTGTAAAATAATCTTGCAAATCTGAAAACGACTTTCCAAGAACCTTAAGTACCATTACAAGTAATGGAGAGAAGCCAGAAAGGGCTGGTGCCCTCACATTTTTTTGGGGGAGGAGGTTGTGGGGCGGCAATCTTCTAGTGATAATGACGGTAGCTGAATGATTGCAGTGGAACTGGAATGAAGGCGAGAAAGAGAGATAGAGATAGAGATAGAGACAGAGACAGAGAGAGACAGAGAGAGAGACAGAGAGAGAGACAGAGAGAAAGAGAAAGAGAGAGAGAGAGAGAAAGAGAGAGAGAAAGAGAGAAAGAAAGTGAAAAGGCGATATTTTCATGAGTGTATTATGTAGCTTTGCAAGGTTTTCTTTGATTTCTTGTTCGCCTAGGTAGGTTATGAAAGATATTTGTGAATGCCAATAGTGAGTGTGAGCTAAGGAAGACGGATGCGATTGTTTATCTGATAATGTACACTTGTATAAACAGGGTGGTTTGCTAAGATGCACTGGAAGGTAGTTATGTTCTGGTATGAGGTGGCAGGATGTGTGAAATGAGGTACTTGTTGTATGTAAGTGTGCTGACTGCATGTATGTGGTGTGGATGTGATGCACCAAGAAAGAGATAGTGTTTATAAGGATTATGATAGGTTTGTCTATCTGTCTGTCCATCTATGTCTGTCTGCCTGTCCGTCCGTCTGATAGCTCTCTGTGCATGTGTGTGTGTGTGTGTGTGTGTGTATGTGTGTGTCTGTTTGGCTGTGTGTATGTGTCTCATTGGCTGTATGTCTGTCTGTCTGCTAGCCTGTCTGTTTTTCTCTTAAAGCTGGATAAGTGTTATGATAAATATTTGCAAATGTCCTTATTGTTATTATGTCACAAACTGTTACTGAGATATTGTTCACTGGCCTACTGGCCTACAAGAAAATAAAACAGTTAAACCTTGATAATGGCTTGATCACAAGTTCTTTTTATAAATGCATCCAGGTGGCTGGTTATTTTTTGTTCAAATATGCAAAGGTAAGTTACATCACAATACGCATATTGATGAGACCTCCAGAGACGCCTGTTTGGCAGCCTGTCAATAAACGGGCATTCCATTCAACTGGTCGGATTCCCGACCGTCAATCCATGATTTACCGTCATGGTGTCATACTAGTCACGTCAGTACTGTTTTACCGTCATGCTGTCTCAGTGTTTTCAGTTGCAAAAACATTACTATTATTATGTTCCGTGCACAGAGGTTGTCAAAGAGCCATGCCAGCACAAATCATACCCGTCTGAATGAGATAAAGCAACAGATCGAAATTTTTACCAAGTAGTAATCCGAACTCCAAGTGGGTGCCGCCCACTTTTATTTCGTTTCGTTTTAAGAGCTATCGTTCAAAATTTAACGTATTTATTCATTACTAAAACATAGATCGAATAGAGTTGTTGAGAAACGAAACAACCGTATACGTTTCACAACAATCTCCCTTCCC
>JAWQUT010000009.1:4736623-4753654 GCA_033807755.1 Ellobium chinense | reverse complement strand
GGGGGTGAAAATTGCATACAAACTTTAGGGACGATCCCTGGCCCTCTACAATGTTTCTGTGTGCTTAAGAAGAGCGGTTAACTGGAAAAACAGGAAGTAAACAGCACAGATCGCGATGACATCTTACTGAGTTTATAATAAAAATCATTATTGGAGAGGTGGAGCCGTCTTCCAACCCCAGTCCCCAACTCTCCTCCCCACCTTCAGATATCTTTGCTCATCACTTAGTGACACTTCTGAATTCAGCGATTTTTTTTTAAATGTTCGCTGTTTGGCCTAGACTTGATCGAATTCACCGTACCCATCTTCATAAACGCGCCACAGGAAGTCTATATGCCCTGGGTCTTGGGAAAGAACACAGGTGACCTTGCTTTGAAAACAACTGAACTTGTGATAATGCCGCCGAAAAAAGAAAGTGTGTTAAAACATCAATTTGGAGGCGGTCGGTATGCACTTCCATACGAACTTTGGAGAGCACTTTGTAGACAATTGAAGACCGTTTATCCAAAACTCAGTAATTGCATTTTCGTAAAAAAAAGTTAGTTCACAATATATATATATAATAATCGTGCGACCAAACTACATCTACAACATTAACACCGCTGCTCTTTTTGTTATTATTGTTCTCACACACATAATTGTGTGTAAAAGTAACGGTTAAGCTGAAAAAAAATATATATTTCATCATTTTCCTTTTTGTCAAAAACACTTGCAAGCTATGTATCGACTGTGGAATATCTTGCTTTTAAAGATAAATCTTACGCGTAATCAGAAAGGAACAAAATTATAACATTCACTCTTTCAAATACGTCGCAAACGCGAGCAAGTTCCTCTCATATGCAGCTTACTAAGGGAGTTCAGGAGTGCGTGGTTGAGGTGCTAGCGCTTAGGTCGTTTTGGCCTATATAAGGCTGGGTATGTTGGCATTTGCATTGTGCAACTAAGGGAGCTTATCGCTTTTAGCATGCAGCTGTTGACGTATGGATTAATCCCACAACCTTGAGTGAGTAAGCTTTCGAAATGCATGCACCAACCGAAACTTTGGAGTAGTGTACAGAAATACAGTACATAAGCGTGTGTTCCTCCTTTTCTTCTCTTCATAGCAGAAAGAAGCGCTATTATTTGAAATTGTTTGGTCAGTTGTTGGTTAAGAACAATACAGAGGACTAGTGGAGTATCGCTGGATTAGGTATTTTTGCTCAGTGTTATGAACTTTACGTAATGCTGACATTACTTCCTAGCAACATGCGATCAATATTGGTAATTCCTGGAACAGTAGTCTCTCCGCTATATGGTAGTGCCGTGTCATACTCACTGGTAATCAAAGCCTCTATTTTGTCGAGTGTCTGCTGTGAGTGTAAGGGTTGCAGACAGTGCCTGCTGTACTGGTTAAAAGTGTTTGTTTTGCACGTAAGATCACACTAGTAGAAACTGTGGGCAAGCGTATTTTGCCAGGGGTTGCTTAGGGCATTGTAAAAATACTCTTTAGCCTAATGTGAGCAGTTATGAAGTGTGTTAGGACCACTGACAGGTGAGAACTAGGCTCACTCGTGGAAGTTATGGAACAATATTCAGGCAGTAGGTATTTAAGAACTAAATTGCTGTGAAGTTAGCGTCACTGTGGTTTAATGGCAGCATGTACAGACTTGCAAGCTGTAAGACTCTGGGTTCGATTCCCGGTAAGGACAGGAAATTTTCTAGTTTTGGGTTGTTGTTTTTTTTCAGCCCCTCTGCTCGAAATTGATTAATTTGGTAACATCCCTAATGTTACATATTACTAGATAAGTATGTAACAGCATTAAAAAATTAAGTTCACATTCCTTCTCCTTAATGGAATTTAGTATGCTTTTCCACCTGGTAAAATACGAAGACGGAAGGCTGCTGCTGTGATTAAAGACATCGAAGCCTCAAACTTTTACCATTTGCTACTGGCACTAACGCATCGCATCCTCACCAAAAATTAAACATTGGCGATAAGCACACCTTGATGAACACTGTACTGCGGTAGCGTGTTGTAAGTACCGAAAAGTTGTTGTACCTGTTGGTGTCAGTTAGTTGTAGCATCGCGCCTTACCAGGGATGAAAGTAGTATAATATGAAGGGCTTTTTGACAAAACTCATTACCCACCAGTTTGACTTTTTAGCTTACTTTGCCTATTTAGGTAGCTGTTAGAGTATTCAATATACAGGACAAATAGTTCATTTGTAAATTGCACTTTTCGTTGAAACATGCTTATTCTTTTTGGTCTTTTTTTTTTGCCACGATCCCCCCTCCCCAGCGTTTTGACACAAAACCCTTCATATGTAGCTTGTAATATTTGTATATCATAAGAGGAGATGTTTCTTGGTGATTAGGAATGAGCTGTTTCGCTGCCAGAGGATTATTACTGCGTCTGGTAGACTGTTGTCTCAGATGTGATGAAATATTACTGTCTCAGTAAAGAAGCCTTTTTCAGCAGCTGTTCGTTAATATTTTGTTCTTTACACACTGTACTGTTCTCACGACATGGATCTGTTTATGAGATATTCTTTCTTTCTTTCTTTCTTTCTTTCTTTCTTTCTTTCTTTCTTTCTTTCTTTCTCACATATAAAACCTATTGATTATTACGTGGCCCTATATTTGAAATCATCGATCTCACCCATACAAGGCACAGCACAAAATTCTGCTCACCAGCTCCGTCTGTAGTAACATATATAAGTTTACATTATACAGGCAGTCCACTGCTCAACAGAAAGCGGCCCCCAGACTCAGACTCTGAATCTTAAACACATAACACAACAACCCATACACAATTCGCCACGTATTTCATGATAATTTATTGTCTTAACTGTCGGTCGTGTCACTCGCCGGAAGATGTTTTGTGAGATCTAGATCCAGATCTAGAATGAGAAACATTGTTCCCTTGTGCTACTTACGTGGGAAAAGTGCATATGGTGTACCATAGTGTCTTAGTGTGCACAATACTGGACAGTAGTGGACAGGTCAGTCTGGCCCCTCGAGGCGAAGTATTTGATCAATGCAACAGGTTCCGATGTTCTACAAACATACATTTAGGTCGTCAAGGTTCTCAGTTTCGTGCATAATATATATATATATATTACGTATTTTTTCTTAGAAATTCATAACAGTAGAAAAGTTGTATACCAACTGCCCTGTTTATGAACTTTTATTAGAGGTCGGTGGTTTTTTTTTTTGGCAACAAGAGCAGACAAGGAAAACATAGCAAGCACTGTACTTCCGCTCGTCATTTCCCGTTGCACGTTACAAACAGTGACGGCTTTTCGATTCACCTCCTTACACTAAAAAACTACAGAAAGTCAAGCAAACCTAGTGTAATTTCATTGCACATACATTCTTGTTGATAGCAGTGCGAACATTTCATCTTTTTAACGCAGTTTCAACTCAGCATACACAAAGAGAAGATCTACAATTGATGAGGACCCCTACAGCTGATTATCTCTATCAGCAGGGGCGGCTCCTGCCTCAGACAACTAGGTGGGCAAACTATACGCAATGTCTTTATTCCCCTTCCCTCCTTGTCCTCTTATAACTGAAGGGCCGTACTTTCCTTGTAGTAAGAAAAGCCAGTACACTGTTTGAAATTAAAAGTTGTGGTTCTTGTTGTCTTAAGGTTTAGAATTACATGTACGTAGGCCTATAATGTGTCTTATTTCTTTACTCAGAAAATGTTAGGTAGATTTTGCCCATCTTGCCCAATGATTAGAGCCGCCACTGTTTATCAGAGTGCCGTGATCCACTCTGTCTGTGCATTACCTATGTATTGACTAGGGCATATCTAGTCAGTTCCCAACGAGCGTCTCTCACCATACAGTCTAAAATCCGACAACAATAGGTCTATTATTCCCGCCGACTGCCGACACTTTCTGCCAGCAGTGTAGATTTGGCTAAAGAGGGTTACCAGACCGTATCACTCATTGTGCTCTTGTAAAGCGTTTGTGGAATCTAGGTAACGGGATTCCCATTTTGAGAACCAGGGCATAGATCTATAGTGTATAAAAGCTAATCACGCTACGGTTATGTGCAGAAGGTCAATACTTTTACAGTCTTGCATTTTCTTTTTTTTTGGAACGCTGGACAAACACTAAGAGCTGGGAGTGAAGATGTATAGAATACACCTTAGAACAACGGCTAAAAGTTGTGAGTGAAGGCGTATAGAATACACCTTAGAATAACGGCTAAAAGTTGTTAGTGCAGGCTTATAGAATACACCTTAGAACGACGGTTAAAAGTTGTGAGTGCAGGCGTATAGAATACCAGAATACACTTTTTTTTGAGAAAACAAAATTATTAATGTGTTTTTTCAGCCGCTATTCATGTTTATGAAACAGCCTGTGACCACGAAATATCTGATGCAGGGATATGCGTTAGGTTATTCATTTGTTCGCTATAGGTTATTAAATGTTCGGTATATTGTCAACATGGAAACTGATTCTTGCAACTAAAAAAAATCAGTAATCTTGCTTGTACTTAAAAGAAATGCTCAGGTCCTTTGTTGTGTTCTTTACACCCCTTTTTTTTTCTTTTCTGTGTGAAAAGCTCATAATCTTAGGATTGCAAAGATCTATCACAATACTTCTTTCCTCACTGAATTTAGTCTCAGTACTATTACTTAGTGGATCTTTCTATTTTTATTAGGTTCAGAACATCGTGAATTTAAAAATATGATCATTTCGTGTATACGTACATGAACGAATTCAATGACATGCTGTGCTTTGCAGTTAAGCCGTGCATAGGGCATATTAAGAGAAGACAGCAGTTACCAGTTTGGAATGCTCAAATGATACGGCTAGGCAGAATCAGTCTTAAGTCGGCGCTGACGAAAATGAGCTGTAGGATATATATAATCTGATGGATATAAAAAGATATAGTTTTATTATAGTTTTAATCAAGAGAGTAAATTGCTTTATAACCTTATTATACGCTTTTTTGTTGAATAATAATTTTTAACCAAATGGACTGTATTCTGTCGGTGGGGTTCGGGCTGGGGATGGGCGTGGATGAAGACTATTACAACTGTGACCAAGCAATAGTGACAAAGAACATTTTTTGTGTGTGTGTGGTTACTTCATGGCAGCATATAGACCTACTTCTCCTCATGTATACACACTCACAGCCGCAAAGAAATTGCACACAGACGCACCAGTGGCTGTAAGCATAATCTATACGTTGATAAATGTACTGCGTTAATGACAGTGAACACTACTGATATTTTGGGAGTTTCCCGCGTGATTATCGCAATGCGTTAACTACCTTACGGATTGTGCATGCAGCCCCAGACCCGAAAGCTCAAGTGGAACAAGCATGGGACGTCGTTATTAGTGATGGTGAAGATATGACAAAACAATAACAATAACAAGACAACTGGTTATGACAATAAGCCTGCTGATAGATCATCTGAGAGTTTGCGCATTAACGATATGATCTCTTACCATCGAGAGAATTACATTAACCCGGCATTTAAACGCTACTAAAGATGCAGTTTTCATAATTGATGTGCAATCTCTCAATAGTTGTGCAAGTCATAAACATTTGAGTTTGGAATACTATGTATAATTAATTCCATATCTGTAATTTGTTCCAGCTGTCTAAGATACTGCTTTGATGATAATCTGACATCAAGATGATTCCTCTTCGTCTTTATCGGTATTGCTTAGTAGCACTGGCTGTGACAGTAATCCTCAAGACAACATGTACTGCAGCAAGACCCAAGACACTTTGGCCTGAGAATGGGCACAACACTGCATCCCAGAGCGATTTCAGTAGCGCAGCAAAGCTGGTCTCAAATCCTTCCAACAGCAAATCTCTTGTTGGTGCCGTGCATGGAAGCGAGGAAACTATACACCAACGTGAAAGTGACTTCCCACATCACCTTGACAGGCAGAGTGAAAAGCAGGTGCTGGCGGTGGACAAACATTCTGCTGAAAATCAGCAAAGTGTGGAAAGGGAAGGGGTATATTTTCAAAATGTCTACCCACAACGAACTCCGTTATCCATCTTCTCGGGAAACGCCTCTGATAGAGAGAGCTCGCATGAAAATACAGTTGCTGATCTAAAGTTTCAACCGCACAACCTGCGGTTCACTCCCATGAGAAAAAATACACCAGTGATCACCGAACACGCATTGATCAGTGACGCAAACAATGATGACATTTCGAGTAAACAAGTTCAACAAATTGGTGAGACTTCGGACAGCCTTATTAAAAGGCTATGCAAAGTTCAAGGCAAAAAATACACAGTGTGCTACGAAGAACACGGCGTGCCCAAATGCAAGTGTAATGGAGCATTGGCTGATTGCTCTGGTCAAAAGTACGTGCCCAACTTGTCATACGCCCCGAAGCTGCCTGAAGGCATTAAATGTCTGTTATTTAGGAACAACAACGTGAGACACTTCACCGATAGCTACTTCGCCAACGTTTCCGACTTTCGTGTTGTTGACTTCAGCTCCAACTCCTTGCAGACAGTTTCAGCGCAAACTTTCAACAGATTCTCCAATCTTCAGTACCTGATCTTAAACGATAACGACCTGCCTTATAAGTATTTGAAATATGTTCTGAATTATCCACCAACACTGAGGCTTGACATCGTTGGCCTTCGTCTCGAGAAAATTCCTGTAGACTATTTCTATCACTACTGGAACATCCCCACATCGGAGATCTATATGGACTTGAATTACATCCCCGATCTTAATCTCAAAGAATTTGCCTGGTTGGACAATCTCAGGTATCTCAGTCTTAAAAATACTAGCATACAGCGTGTAGTTTCAGCACCCATGAAAGCTCTCAAAGTCCTGGACCTGTCAAACAATAATATTATTGAATTTCCAGTTACATGCAACAGCACAACAATCACAACCAACAAAATCATTAGTGATCCTGACAGCCTCGAAAAATCATCAAGACATTTTAGAGCAATGCAAAGTGATCAGATTAGGAGACAGACTCATAGCACCTCGTTATTTCCATCTCTTCAACAACTTCTACTCAGTGTGAACAAAATCTCAACCTTGCCAGCATACGACGAAATATGCTTGCCTCAGACAACGCTGCTGGATCTGAAATCGAACAATGTATCAGAAATTGGGGACAACGCGTTCTGGAACATGCGGTCTCTAGAAGTTCTGAGGTTAGACAAAATGCATTCAGGTATAACCAGAATTGGACGATCACCATTTAACATATCAGCTTTGACAACCCTTTCTCTGACCAAAAACAAGATAGATTTCAGCAGCGACAAAGTGAGTAAGAACATTTTCGAAGGCTGCTCTAATGTCTTGGTTCTACACATCGATCATAATCAACTAAGTGGAGTGTCTGATGCTCAGTTTGCGGAGGTTTTAGGTCACATAACTCAGCTCAGATATCTCTACCTTGGATCAAGTGGCATAACTTACGTACCAGTCGAAGCTCTTTTACGTTTACCCAATCTGAGGAAACTCTATATCTACATCAACGCCATCAAGGAAATACCTCCAGGGGCTTTTGATAACATGCCATCTCTGCAGTACTTGTATATGGACAATAACCAGATCTCCACCATCAAGCAAAACGCATTCTCGGAAGAAACAAGATCTCGTCTAAAACTGATAAACCTGAGCCGAAACAACTTCATGTGTAACTGTGACCTTATTTGGTTTAAGAAGTGGCTAAAAGATGCTGGGCCTGAGATCTTCATGGACTACAATGACTATAAATGCTCTGACAGACCTAACGAGTCCGTTCAAAACTACGAGCTTAGTGCCCAGGCATGCCTCATGAGCCGACAAACGTACATCCTCTTCGTGGTCTGTCTTTCTATTATCATCACAGTTTTCTTGGTCTTCGCCCTTGTCTATCGCTATCGTTGGAATATTAGACTGATGATGTACGAGAGACGAATCTCCAACCACGCCTACAGCCAGTCACTGACCGAAGACCGGGACTTCCAGTTCGACTTGTTTGTCGTTTATGGTAACGATGACTCTGACTGGGTGGAAGATGTTCTGGTGCCAGTGTTAGAGGTAAGCGTTGTTTCTAAGCTAAGACTTTAAACTAGGTTCCCGATCTTTGGATTGCTGTCCCCTTGGCTCTTGATCTGTCGGTGTCTCGGGGCACAAAGAGTTCACCGGTATCTCTGATTATTTGGATTAAATATGCGTAAACTTATGTCTTATGAGACTACCAGCCAGTCTCTCTCCAGTTTAAGAATAACATCTAAATAAAAGTTGTCACTCTGTCGAAGCTTTCTTCTATTACATCAGCTGGAGATGTCATGTTCTTTCAAACCGCTGTATGACACTTGACAAAATGACATGCCTTTTCAGAGGACATAAACTCAGCTCATACTTGTATACTACTATAACTGTAGCAGCCATTATGTTGTCGTTCTTATTGTATACACGCATCATGTTGGTCCTTTCCAACAAATCTGCTTTGTAGCCTTCCAGCATGAAGCAATTCGGCTGCAAAAAGTCAGAGATCGTATAGTTCTATAAACTCTTTGAATAATTCACTCTTGTAATCATGGGCAGATTAAGGGACGGTGAGGTCCTGAAAGACGCTAGAGAAAGGATCTAGTCCCCCTTTATTATAGCCCTAAAAGAAGATTTTGCCCAGGGCCTTGAAGTGCCATAAAACGGCCGTATTTGGGGCAAACTCTGCAGCTGCCAGAAGTTTAAAGTTTAACAACAACAACAACAACAACAACAACGACAACAACAACAACAACAACAACAACAACAACAACAACAACAACAGCATTCGTCAAACCTCTCCTCATTTCTCTTCATCTCGCTCTCCGCCCTCTTTTTGCCTCTCCATAATCATTTTTCTTCCACCTCCTCCCCACCGGAACGGGCTGCCCCCCTCCCGTCCCCCCCTCCCTTCTTAAGACTACGGGGTACTGCCATCT
Organism: Ellobium chinense; assembly: GCA_033807755.1. NCBI lineage: Eukaryota > Metazoa > Mollusca > Gastropoda > Ellobiida > Ellobiidae > Ellobium > Ellobium chinense. The sequence goes on along the minus strand of JAWQUT010000009.1, from coordinate 4,744,746 downwards.
CCCATCATCAGGCCCACTCCTAAATCCGCTACTGCCTGTAGTGATCATAAACACTGACATTTGTATGATCTTTGGCCAGCACCCGCCCGGAAATGACCTCGGTCTCGTGAGGTACAACTCTGCGGTTGAGACAAGTGTCTCTTAAGTTCGTGTATAATGCTCTTGACCTTGACCTGTATCTCCTTTCAAATCATGTTGAAACCTTTAGAGATAAATAAAAGTATCTTGAACTAAACATGACCACCATTCACTGTCTAATTGCACTCCACCACCGCCACTGCCACAGCGGAAGAGAGACCAGATGTCCCAAATACAAAAGGACCCGAGTACCATACGTCCTCCATTAGTCTCCGAGTGGAATGTAAACAATTGTATGGGGCAAGTAAAGGCAAATCGTCGGGTGCACCTCGTTTCATCGACACGTCTTCTTAATTAACCTCGTTTTATCGACACATGCCAACAACTCACCTCGTTTAATCGACAACCATTGTTCACACAAGATTTAAGCTTTCATTCCCATGCAGTACTTATACTGCTGAGTATTATTACTACATTCAGTTTAAAAGGGTGTGTAAGTCGGTGGACTAGAAATCAAGTTTAGGTTAAACTTAGACCGGAGGTCTTAAAAAGTAGCTGGTAATGATATGAGCTAAGGGGAAATTACGAGGTACGAAAGAAAATCAAAATTATAAAAGCGTGCCGGTTCACCAGAGGGAGTAAAGGAAATGATTCATAATATCTCAAGTGTAGGGAGGAGGAAGAGGGTCATTGTCCAAAGCTATGAAATCAGTAGTTAAGAGGCAGTGAAGGACATTGTCAGTATGCCAGTGAGCTGTGCCTGTAGACAAATTGTATCTAATATAACATTGTATGCCCCTCAGGGGGGCTGAGAAAGTTCCAGAATAACCTCGCCTGACGGAGTAACAGTAATATAAAACTGCCAAGAGGGCATCTTCATCATCATCATCAACATCATCATCATTATCATCATCTTCAATAACAACAACAACAACAACAACAACGAAGAGGACATAATAACTATAACAATAACAAAATCAACAACAACAGCCTTTTTTCCCGTAACCATTGGTTCGCAGCGAAACGAACAATACGGGCACTTACTCGACGTTTTTTGTTTGTTTGTTTGTTTGTTCGTTTGTTTGTTTGTTTGTTCCATTATGTTATTTTGTTCTATTTTGTTTTATATTAGCACTGCCTTTGGATTGACAGCCGATTTTGCTCAGTCAGAACGGTTTTGAAACAGGGAGGATAATGCGATTATGCATTGCCTTTTATGTTTATGATTAAGAACACCCCCCCCNNAAAAAAAAAAAAGGTAGTGTTATATTCTAGTATTATTTCATCTGAAAGTATTGTGCTCATCCGAAGGTGCGATTAAGCGGCGTTGACTGCACTGTACTTTCTCTCTCACAGAACCAATGGCATCTCAAGACTTGCATCCACCAAAGGGACTTTGTGGCAGGTGGAACCATTGTCGACAACATCGTGATCGCCATGAACAGCAGTCGTCGCATCCTGGTGGTGATCAGTTCTAGATTCGCCCTCAGCAAATGGTGTAATTTTGAACTGCAGCTTTGCCAATCGTAAGTTTTTATTTCATTAAGTACATGTACCAGTATTTTCGGAAAATGCAAAAATTTGAAATACGCACCCATCGCGTTAATAGTGTCCTCGAAGTTAACAATAAATAGTCACATCCTTATCTAATGACGTGAATCACCATAGTAAAAGTATAACTATAACAAAAAAATTACCCTTTGAAACTATCATAATGATCATGATTGCACTCAGTTCCTATATTATTATTATTGTATATTTGTTGATAATCAAGTGCAGCTATTTTGTTATGCCAGATCCTTCGGTCACCAGAGAGAAATTCAAAGATACTTTCTGAAAATACCTGTTCTGTTGTACGCATACCTTTTCATCTCCGCTGAGGAAGTTGTATTGTTTTTCACTTGTGTTTGTTTGTTTATTTGTTAAAGCCGTTGGCGCTTAATTGCATAATATTTTGCTCAAAAGCAACATATTTACCAGGGACGGAATGTTTTCCATAATATCGATAAAGGAAAAACTCCCACTTAACCACATTCTTTGCACAAAGGCAGCTTTTCCCATCCTTTCAGAGTGGACAGCCACTAGTCAGATTAGCTGTTACCAAACTCCTTTACCAGTGTTATGCAACCTTTAAATTGATGTAGGCATCAATATTCTGTACAAGACCGTCATTTTCGTGTGTGTGTGTGTGTGTGTGTGTGTGTGTAAAGTTCAGACATCCACTTATCATAACTCTTTCCTTCTTCTCATAAGAGGCTACGTCTTTACCATTTATTACACTTATCTCCATCTGCGTACACCTTTGATTACCTCTATCTACACACTCCGTACACAGTCTTCTGTTCGACAAGTTATGCTTGGCTCATTCTCTCCCCATTATCCCGAAAGTGTATTGAAGTTCTTGGGGTCGCTTTAACCCCCGGCAACAAACAAATAACGTTGTATCTGAAGCTGATGAGTCAGTGATACATGGCTGTACAGCTACACAGCTCTTACCTCTGTTCATTACTGTTCACACATTACAGACATTGAGAATAGCTAGCTACTGGGAATACGCCTTACACCCCTCCCCAGAACAACCATCACTAACACTAACAGCAGCACCACCAGCACCAACACGATCACCACCCTCCCATCCATTCTCTTCGAGTGGCATTTTTTTTTCTTCTGAGAGAGTCCCATTGTGTAGATGGTGCATACTTGAAAACTTGAACACTATACCATTGTTAAATTTATCGTCACACCAGACAATGTAATGCCATCGAATATGTTGAAGGTCCTGAGACCGTATACATGATCCTTAGGTTCGTTAACGCACTGCGGTAACTATTGGAAACTCACAAACCATTACTAGTCTAGTATTCACTGTAGTTAACGCCGTGCGTTTGTTAACGTATGGATTATGCATTGCATACGACCACTGATCTCCGACGGATACAGGAGTTCTTTCGGTTCAGTCAGGTCATTTTGACCGTCCTTGGCCTAGATATGCACGGTTAATAATAACATTTTCATTTCACATCAGGTCAGTAATAAAAATTACTCATATGAATGAAATAAGGCACCATCAAAGGTTTTTCATAACGCTACTTTTTCTTCGGGTTGGAAAATAATTATATAATAATCAACAAAAGACATCTTTGAGGTACCCAGGCTAAGCTGATTTTGCTGATACATTAGTGAAGAGGGAAACAAGTTCTTTCCTTTGACAGAGCCTATAAAAATAGTCAGGAAAACCCGTTGGTTTCCACTTTTTCTGTCATGAGTAATCCAAACATCTCTTTGTTATTTTAGCTCACATGGCTGATAAGAAAATAATAAGATAAAATAAGCGTAACTGGAAAACCCAGTTTGTCTTATTTTAATCACTCGCGAGTTATGCAAATGTCTCCAGTCTCACATGCTGACAAGAAGAATACTAATATGGAAAACTGATTATGTCTTGTGTGACAAGGTAGCCTTATCGTAATAGAAGTGTAACGGGCCCGTTCTATCTTGGTAAGATATCTGTGTTCAGCTTAGATCAAGCAATGGGGAAAATACAATGTTCCAAGACCGGGAGATCAAACCTGCAGAGGCGGTTCCTGCCTGACAACTAGGTGGGCAAACTATAAGCAATGTCTTTATCCCTTTTTCTCCTTGCCCATTTATCATTAAAAGGCCGTTCTTTTCTTATAGTAAGGAAAACAAATACACTGTTTGAAATTAAAAGACGTGCTTCTTGTTGTCTTACGGTTTAGAACTACGTGGACGTGTAATGTGTCTTGTTTGTTTACCTAGAAAACGTTAGGTGGGCTTTACCTATTTTGCCCAGTGAGTAGAGCCGCCACTGCAAACCTGACTTCTAACTTGTAACATAAACGGTCCTCGATTAGCAGAGGATGCAGCGACATTCAGGAAGACGCATGCACCTCAGGTGCAAGGTCTGATTAGGTTCATAGAAGTGACTGAAAAAGGGAGGGAGTTTCTAAGAATAGTTGCGAGCTGGCTGGAATTGGATTTNGGGGGGTAAGAGACGGAGTGGAGGAAAGAGATTTATGTGACGAGGCCAGAAGGGGAAGTATACTGTACTGAAAGGGTCTAAGAGGAAGAAGAAAAAGAAGAGAGAGACAGAGAGAGAGAGAGAGAGACACAGAGAGACACAGAGACAGAGACAGAGAGAGAGAGAGAGGGGCGAATCATAACGATGATGATTTATTATGAAGACATACACAAACCGTGAAGTGAAGGCACCCCGTGCCTGGTCTTAGCTGGGGACGAAAAAAGGGTGGAGGGACGTGATCGAATGATTTTTTGAAGNGGGGGGGGGAGAAGGTGAGTTTGGGAGAACAGAGATAGAGTTAACTAGCAGAAAGTAGAGGTATGCCCTTTCACACCACAACTTGTGGATGACAACAGGAAGACCTGGGAGGCAGTAGTATAAAAGGTAACATCAAATTCTACTTGCCACTCCATACCTTTTTCTCTGTATGGGTCACCCGTCCTTAAAAGTAAATAAAACCAACAGAGCGAAATTGTCATGCTCGTCTCCAGCACTTACAGCTGGCTGCTAGCTGAGTCCCATCTTTTACTGTTTCTTCCAACATTTTTTTCCTTTTTCCCTTGCTTTCATTGCTCCCTCGTTACACAGTCCTAATCATGCTTATGAACATTCAAATTTAAGTAATTTTCTTCTGGAATTCTCTCCAGTCACGTGATCACCCACGACCTGCCCTCACTTCTCGTCATCAAGCTGGACGACATCGAGTCACGTGATATGAGCGCCGCCATGTATGCCTTGTACAACACCACATGTTTCCTGGAGCTGCCAGAGGAAACGTCGCTGTCTGATCCACAAGAGGCCGAGCGCTTCTGGACGCGACTGAGGAACAGTCTGAAACCTCTGATAGATGCTCATGCATGTGTGCACAATACCACGGTCAAAAGCACTGAACATCTCCCGCTACAGTCACTCTAAAGTGCTGTGGTGCTCAGTCTTGTCAAAGATATTTGAGCATCAGTGATGTGAATCTCTTTTCATCGGTTGAACTTGAACGCTACTAATGGTGCATTCAGTTGCACCGTTGCAGTAATGTAATGCTTACGATAGTAAGAGATCCTATTGTTAATGCAAGCTCTCAATTTAAAGTAGAATCTCAAGGATTCAAACTTAAAGAAGTGGGCCAAACATTAAAGTTCATGAGAGATTAGATTTAGTATAGAAATCTAGAGCAGCAGACCAATGGTCTTATGCATAATCCTTACATTATTTAAAGGAGTAGGTACCTTCCTGTTCAAGATTATAGGATATTACAAGCAATGACTTTGTTATGTATTTCATTTGTAATGTTGTATACCATGTATGATGTATATTGTTTTGTGTGTCTGTATTATGAATGAAATGTATAACATTATATAACATTGTACTCCCTATGGAGCAAATTAAAGTTGTATTTTCATTTTTAAAAATTTTGATGATTGTGGAATGTCGGATTAAGGAAAAAGTAACTCCCAGTATCAGACTGGAGAACAGCTCTCATTCCATTATCTGTCACTGATAGGAATTCATGGAAATGGAACAAAACGTGGAGTTCGTGAGGGATGAGAGTAGGTTTACATGGAGTAAATGTAATATAGAAATACAGGATAGAAAGTCCTTCAATTTCAGATTACAAATTAAATAACAAATGACAAGAAACTTCATCTACCAGCGAGTGAACTCTGAAAGAGATAACCAAACCATTAAACACAATTCTCTACTGAAGAAAGTATTTCCTTCCTTAGCTTTTTTTGTTTTTTTCAAATTTAGATTCCAAGGTGACAGGCCACAATTTGTCATGAATTTTGAATGTCCTTCTGATCTTTCTGTTATCTATCTTGAGGGTATGGTAGGACTTGAACCTGCCAACTCTGTGTCATTCCATCGCATAGTCATGCCACAGTTGTACCATGTTAATGTTTACATGAGGTGAACCATGTATAAATTCATTTACATATATTTGCCTCTCATGCATGTATTTCATACTTTAGGTCTGAAGAAGAAAGCACAACTTTTGAAAATTAGTCCCAGGTTTTCAGCATTTTTGCAACCAGTCTTATTTTCTGAATTGCAGTTAAATGCATGAATATTTAGCCTTGCAAAAGAAGTATACCCCAAGCTGAACATACAAAAGTAAAAAAAAAAATAAATTGATTTTTGTTTGGCTGCAAGTAGACTATGTCTTTTGCTAGGATAAAAAGCTGATGTTCCAGCTGAAAGATGCAGAATCACATTTACTTTAATTTTAAACGCTGCATCCTTTGATATGCAGCTTGCTAAGAGTTTTTGTTTACGACAATGATGCAAGAGAAGCAGCATTCAAAGAAACGTTACTGTACCTTTGTTGGTAGAAAATGTGAAGGGTTAAATGCAGTTGTGATAGAAATAAATCATTAATGGAATTTTGTTTTTGTTTGGAACACTGTATAAAAATCGGTAATCTCTTAAATGAACTGTGGAAGATGGGTCTGCTGTAATAACAAGATGTGTTGCCATTCTAAAACTATCAGTTTTCAACCCTCATATCCCAAATCTTTCTTTCTCTCTCTCTCTCTTTCTCTCTCTCTCTCTTTCTCTCTCTCTCTCTCTCTTTCTCTCTCTCTCTTTCTCTCTCTCTCTCTCTCTCTCTCTCTCTCTCTCCCCAGGCTTTTGAATTTTATTGGTTATCACACTTTTGTTTTCGTAAAAGAGGACCTACCCAGACTATTTGTTATGGGCTTTGTTTGTAAATTGTTTGCAATTTTGCGGATTATTTTAAGTGCACAGGGCAATTCTGATGGCAATACAGGCCGTTCTGTTGTGATACCGTAAGTTTTTACATAAATATGATATAACACAGCAGAAATCCAAGAGCATTGCTTTGATACAGTGTATTATATGATCATGTAATAGCAATGTGGGTTTTCTTTTTTTTCTTTTTTTTGCAAACTTTAAGGTTTGCCCGCACTGCTGTAATGTTTTAAGGAGTGCAAGCACTTGAAGGATACTGGATCCTTCTTTTTCTTGTTACATTCAATGCTGAAATACTTGAAGTGCTCGCATTGATGTATGACATTAATTTCCATGCTTTATGTCGTCACTCGGAAAACGTTTGGAGGGTAATCTGCTGCTGGAGGGTTCAGAGCTTTTCCTTTATTTTTTTTTTCATAAATGTATGACATTTGCTAGTACTCTATATTGTGTTGTACCTGCACTTGTAATGAAATAGTTGTGACTTTTTGAACTGAAGGGCATTCACTGCAAACTGTTTATATTTTACCAGTAGTATTGTGCTGATGTTGACTTAAATCAAAAGACATTCCTTATTGTGACTACTTGCTTGGAATTTTTCAATGCAATTCATTTAATCGAACCCAGGTTACATGGTAACATACAGGTAGTCAAACATTGATAACACATGGCAACTACATAGACAGTCATAGAAAATTGATGCATTGTGACTTGTTAGGCAGTGCCAGGAACGTTTGTACTTATAATGTGCTATAACCAACCAGATTTTATTGGGACATCAACCTATGTGATCTTTTTTTTTAAAGAGATGAAATTATGATGAATGGCTTTGGTGTGATGAAGCCGTGGTTTGAAGATGGGTTGAGCAAAATAAATGTGATGCCATTTGATAAAATAAAGTCTATCCTTTACTCCACGTACTCTTTCTAGGGATGAAAAGTCATTATGAAATACTCAGTTAACTATTATTCATTATGCTTCAAGTATAAACATTTACCATTGTGAATCAAGCCTGGAACCAGCAACAGCAGAGTGTCAACAAATGAAATCCAGAATATATTTGAAGCCAAATCTGTATACATATGTGAGCAGTCGGGAAGTGTGTTAGGGTCACGGGTGAACACTAGGCTCGCACGTGGAAGTTAGGGACCGATTCCGGCAGTAGGTATTTAAGAATTAAATTGCTGTGAAGTTAGCGTCCCTGTAGTGTAGTGGTAACACGCTCTGTCTTGCAAGCTGAGAGACCCTGGTTCGATCCCCGGCAGGGACAAAAATTTATAGAGTAGGTTTTTTCGGC
>JAWQUT010000009.1:4698322-4736508 GCA_033807755.1 Ellobium chinense | reverse complement strand
GCCCGTCCATCTGTCTGTCTGTCTGTCTGTCTGCTTTTGTCTACACCAAGGTAACCGTTTCTATTCATGACTTTCTAGTAAATACCGTAGGATGCCTATTAGTGGCATCATCTTGCTACTTTTACAAGGTTTCCTACTTTCTTCTTTAGTAGCACTCTTTTAACAAAACAGCATATCGGGAGTGGGGAACAAGGTATAGTCTAATGCTAAATTCCCGATATAATGGAGAAAAGATTTGGATGTAAAACAGGTGAGAGGGATTTCCGTTTAAAAATGTACTCTTAGGAATAGGATAAGGCAAACCACGAATTCAGTAAAAAATTTTATATTAGTTTGCGGATCTGCTATTGTTTATAAAATTCCGGTTTTCTACTTTATATCTTTTATTCTGAATTCCACTGGAAACACTTTTATATCGAATTCCCATCACTCTTTTTATATCCTATTCCGATGATGAAAAGTATATTGTAACGAATTCTTGAAATGGCCATTATATCGAATTCCAGTCAAGCCATTTTATATTGAACTACCGGTTACTGTAAAGACTGCTTTCTTCTTACCTACTCCTGTATATGTGCATCGCAAAATAACAGAACGGGCTACGCAAGTTCAAACCACATGTCACCTTAAACTTGGGGTCTCAATTGTCAGAACTGAACAACAAACTCTAGGGTCGCAAGGAGAAAATCTTCAAGACAGCAGCCTGCAGCGGCATACTGGGAACGCAGAAGAAGAAGAAGAAGTAGAAGAGGAGGAAAAAGAAGGAGGAGAAGGAGGAAGAGAAGAAGAAGAAAAAGGAGAAGGAGAAGAAGAAGGAGGAGAAGAAGAAGAAGGAGAAGAAGAAGGAGGAAGAAGAAGAGAAGAAGAACAAGAAAAAGAAAGACAAGAAGAAGGAGAAGAAGAAGGAGGAGAAGAAGAAGAAGAAAAAGGAAGGAAGAGGAGAAGGAGGAGAAGAAGAAGAAGAAGAAGAAGAAGAAGAAGAAGAAAAAGGAGGAGAAGAAGAAGGAGAAGAAGAAGGAGGATGAGAAGAAGAAGAAGAAGAAAAGGGAAGGAAGAGTAGGAGGAGGAGAAGAGGAAGAAGAAGAGGAAGAAGAAGAAGAAGAAGAAGAAGAAGAAGAAGAAGAAGAAGGAGAAGAAGAAGAAGAAGAAGAAGATGAAGAACCTTGAGTTTCAAATTGTAAAGCACAGGACCCAATGAAAGACGCACGCTAGTGACGGAGGTCAGAAGAAACAGGGAATTTAAATGATCCATCAGAACTACGATTAATTTTGTATTTTCTGGATTCTTGCTTCCAACCCAAAAATTCCAACAGAAAAGGGGGAAAAAATCTGAACTGTCAGTAATGAGTTGTGGGCAGCAGAACATCGGTCACTGCCTCGGCGATTGTCACAGCTATCACAACAAATCCCTGACATGATATTACATGCACTTCTTGTGTTTAATTTCCTCCTTATGGCGTTACCAGACCACAATACTCAATCACTGTTGATCTCTGTGAATTTATGAAAGAATTGTTCCCCTTTGATGTTACGACTTTCTCGATCATCCCTCTTCGCTCCACTCCCAAAATCAAGGGACCTTATTACGTACCTCGTGTTGACGTGAATGAAAGTTTTGGTTGCTTCCCTTGATGTTGATCATCGCAATTGATTTCCATTGATCACATCACTTCAGTTGCTTGTCTGTACTCATAGAAGAGAGGCAGCCATCCATGAAACGTTTACGACTTCAGAAAGCAGGGTCCACCTCAGTTCACCTCACACGTCGCAGCCGTCTGAATTTGATGGATGGCATAAATGTTGTTAGTATGATTAGGTTAGTGACGGTTTAAGACTGATGTTAGGAATCGATAGGCCACCCTAGGAAAACTATAAAAATATTTGTGTGCTAGGTATTAGACTGGACTTCTCAAACTTGTTGCTACCGTTGACTCCGCTTAATCACAACTAGTTGGTAGCATGGGACAAGGTGCAATTAAAAGAAACCCACTGAATTGAATAGAAATGGCAGCATTCTTGTGTAGTTCTATGTAGTTCCTTGTAGTTCTATGTAGTTCAGCCAGTTTAATGATACGTAGCCATATACTTCCAGCAGAAACCATTACCTGTACCTGTGTATATGATAACAGCGAAAGGAGTAGGATCCTGTCTGAAAGACCATAAAGCTGCGCCTTCCGATCATTACCTTCGGAAAGCATGCCCAACCTACAAATGGCTATGTAGTTCTTGGTATCATGTATGGTGTTTATTGTGAATTGCTCCATCCCACGACCTGATTTTGCGGGACCCTTCTATATTGTCAATGCAAAACTGTAAAAAATTTAATACCCTACACATTAGTAGGGCAGTTTAGTATCATGTGTATCAACCATTATGGGGGTATAACAGGCAAGATCAATAATACCTACATTTCCATTTTCATTACTTTTTGCCCATCCTCTAAAAGTTGCTGCAATAAAGGGGACGGTGCAGCTAAATGGACTTTTGACTTTCCATCGAATTAACTCTTGAAAATATGATGGAGAAGAGCAGGGAGGACCAGCGAATTCTATAATAACATGATTTAATGTAGAAACACTAGAAGCAGCACCACCATCTCAACCACCACAGCGACCAGCAACATCGACTGAATCCTCGGCAACAGCACATTTCTCACCACCACCAACATCCCAATGTTTATTATTTAAATACCCGTGCACTGACATAGGCCTACATATTTGTAGACTTGCAGTGAGTTGCAGACCCATACTGAGAGCTGCTGTGTGATCAATGTATCGACAAGGAAAATGCCCCTGATCGATTGATGGATGTTTAATGCTCACACCGTTTGACATTAGCGACTTCTTTTATACGATAGTTTTCCCCCAACAACTTTTCCCCCACCATTTTTTTTCTCCTCCTCCTCCCCCACTCCCACTCTTTCAGGATCCCCAGGATTCTGATAAGGATAGTATAGACACCCAACCTGGCCTATAAGCCTGTAAGGTCGTTTTCAACTTAAAGGCCCGACGGGAGTATACAAGGAGAGAAGTATGAATATGAAGGAACATTTCACTAATTTGAAAACCATTCCGCGCTTGAGCTATGTCTTCCCAAATTTCACGAGTAAAAAAATTTCATATTGCATAGATACTGCGTTAGTTTACTATGTCTAGTTTTTGAAATATGAAAGTATGTGAGTCGATGTATACTCAGAGGCGAAAGTAACGCGAAATGTCCATCGTGCTAACAGAGCAAATAAAANGGAAAATGCCCCTGATCGATTGATGGATGTTTAATGCTCACACCGTTTGACATTAGCGACTTCTTTTATACGATAGTTTTCCCCCAACAACTTTTTCCCCACCATTTTTTTTCTCCTCCTCCTCCCCCACTCCCACTCTTTCAGGATCCCCAGGATTCTGATAAGGATAGTATAGACACCCAACCTGGCCTTTAAGCCTGTAAGGTCGTTTTCAACTAAAAGGCCCGGTGGGAGTATACAAGGAGAGAAGTATGAATATGAAGGAACATTTCACTAATTTGAAAACCATTCCACGCTTGACATCGGAGTGCTATGTCTTCCCAAATTTCACGAGTAAGAAAATTTCATATTGTATAGAGACTGCGTTAGTTTACTATGTCTAGATTTTGAAATATGAAAGCATGTGAGTCGATGTAGTATCCATAGCCATATTTTCGGACAGTAATGATTGGATAGTGCAGCTTTATGGTCTTTCAAATAGGATCCTACTTCTTTCGCTGTTATCATATACACAAGTACAGGTTAGGGACTTCTATGGCTACGTACCTTGAAATTGGCTGAACACACAGTAAATGCTCTCCGGTAGACAAAGTCCCTCTTGTTCTGAGTCAGTGACAGAAGAGGTTTGTGCTTACATAAACTCTGCTCAGCTCAAATTTTTCGTGGTCAGGCTATGATTGGGGTAGGCTTAAAATCTGGATTCAAAATGACATAAAACATGATACAAAGTATGAATCTAGTAGGCTTAAAAGGCTTATGTAAAAGCCCATATATATAATATAAATCTAGATCTAATAAAAAAAACGACAAAATGAATTAAAAGACTGGAACATGATCAAACGATCATAACCAGTCTGCACCATTGCCATTTCTTGTCATTACCGTTCTCATGATCTTTATCACCACTTCCATTTTTTATCTACAACTGCATTCAGTTTGTTTGGCTCTCTAGGCTATACGAGACTCGGAGTATAACAAGCCCTACTGGGAGACAGAACTGGATAATGGAAATTCGGGATTTGCGCTTAACTGAACTCTATGAACTGAGGTTTATAGCCCTATCGTTTCGTGTGTGTGTGTGTGTGTGTGTGTGTGTGTGTGTGTGTGTGTGTGTGTGTGTGTGTACGCGCGCGCGCGCATGCACCGTAATGGCCTCTCGTTCGCAGGCTTACTTGCATTATGCATCGAACAAGTTTCAAAGATAAGTAGGAAAAATAATTATTGACATAAAGCAGAAGTGACAACTGTGGGGTGAGCAGTCTATAAAGATGAAAGAGTCTATAAACAAAAATAGCAGGAAATCGAAACGGTGTCAGTGGATTGCAGCCACAATATTTTTGCAAAGAACTGTAGGGTTGATCTCAATATTTGAAATCAGAGAAAGGCTATGGGATGAAAGGTGAGGGGAAGTGAAGAGAAGAAAGAGAAGGAAACGAATCTATAAACATTGAGATGTTCTTCAGAAACGTTTTCCTCTTCTTCTCAGATACTGCGATCGCGGATCAGTTTTGTGTTGTGAGAACGGAGGGAAAGAGGATGAGGACCACGACAGAAGATAAGGGATAAGAAATATAACAGCTTAAGCACTCATTCCCACCTGCAAATTTATGCAACAAAGAATAGATTTCTCCTACTCTTGCTTTCTCTGTGTCTACCTACAAGAAACACCTGTCTCGTGCCTGAGTCTGGGATGGACGTCACAGTAAAAGGGATTTTCCCGCGCTCTGTTCCCATCTCCAACAGCTAACCAAGAGTGAAGTTACTGACTCTGTCTGTAAAGTGCTATTTGTATGTTCTCCTGGCTTTTCCACGGAGTCGAGGCTGTCTGCCAGATCCCTTGGTGACAGCATGCTCATGGAGTCTTTCGACATTAGTCTCTGGCATGCCACCATCAAGAACGTTCCTCACAGCACCTATTATATCTGCTTGGTGGAGCTATAACCTACCTTCAATCCTTATGGTCTACCTGCTCATCAGGTACAGTGGCGCACACTTAGTATGTAAACACGGATAACGACTGCACTATGTTTGGTCTCGATTTTTTTTTTCTCTGAGGGTAGATGTTTGTATTATATGTATTTCTGTTAATAAGTACACTTTTGGTCGGTCCCAGGAAGTACGCTTTATCCGTGCTCCACATTACACCTGTATGCCTAGGGGAGAAATTCCTCTGCTCCCCGCTGTCCTGGTTGACTCCACCCAACCAGTTCTGACCCATCCCGCCTCAATCTTGCTTGCCTTGTTCTGGTAGTTTGTGATAATTACAGCGTGAATAATGTTTTCTTGCTGTAGTGTAGTAACTCTCTTCCCAATCCTCTCACACATACTCGTGGTTACCGAACATAACCGTCCTTCATTAAATCAGTGCATGTCTTATGACCCAATAAATACTTTGATCCTTTAGCTCTTTAAGGCTGGGCTTCCAGTTTCCACGCAACTTCACGTGGCCTGAATCACACCACAGTGAACCACAGCAGAAAAATCCAACCGGAAACAGCCGCAGGATTTAAGAAACAATATTTCCCACTATCACCTTACACAACCATACTTTTAAAACGTTATTTTAAGGTGCTTACTCGAAGGCAGATGATTTTGTGATGGTGGTGATACAGAAAATATTATTTATGATAAAGCGGTGCGGTACATTGTGTTGCATAAAAAAAGCTGTTGACAATGGTAATGGTAAAACAGAAGGCCAGACAAAGATACTACAGTCTGACAGGTTAGCAGGCAAGCAGATAGGTCAAAAACCATATGCTATTGATATCCATTTAACGATCTATCTAAAGCTTAAAAGTGCATCGAGAAGAGGTGGGAAAACCAAACAAACAGGAAATAAAAGAATCAGTCTAATAGTGTGTCGTCTACACTTAACCATTCCCACAAAAACATCCGGCTGTAAACAAAAGAGCGCACTAATGTAGGATAAATGAAACGATACAACTGTGTGTAGCTGAGACTGCACTTTGTCCACATGACGAATAAAAGACACTTACCACAAGTATTAATCAGTAAAATAAATTAATCATTCAAAGCTTCACTGACACTGAACCAACTGTATTGACTCGACTAATTACAGATCAAACGATTTCACGCCTCCCTTGATTCATGATCACCTATTAAGGGATCGATTATTTTGCCATCCACCCACGAATTTAGCAAAAACATGACCGTAAATTACTCGTGTACAGTACAACATGAGTATTTTCGGGTTAGAGTGCAGTCACGGACTGTTGTGTCTCATTACAAATTAAGTGAATTGAATTAGTAAGATGTTTATATTATTTCTTTAAATATCCAGCTTTAAAAAAATCTTTGTATATATCAAGCTGTGAACCCCTGAACTATTTCATTGAGAGAAATGATTGTGTATGTAAATATTTTCTTCAATCGTGTTTCATCAAAAGATTTCATAATGTTACAATTNTTACAAATTAAGTGAATTGAGTTAGTAAGATGTTTATATTATTTCTTTAAATATCCAGCTTTAAAAAGTCTTTGTATATATCAAGCTGTGAACCCCTGAACTATTTCATTGAGAGAAATGATTGTGTATGTAAATATTTTCTTCAATCGTGTTTCATCAAAAGATTTCATATTACAATTACACCAAATACTCTCTTTAAGTGCAATTATGTAATTGAGTAAAAGAGTAGTTCCTAAATGAATTGAATTCAAAACCATGTGGTATGGCATCTTTTGTTTATGTGTGTGTGTGTGTGTGTGTGTGTGTGTGTGTGTGTGTGTGTGTGTGTGTGTGTGTGCGTGCGTGCGTGCGTGCGTGTATGTGTGTGTGTGTGTGTGTGTGTGTGTGTGCTGACGTAGAGAGGTGGATGGAAAAGGGAATATATCGAAGAAAACAATGAAGAAGAATGGGACAAGCACAAACACACAGAGAATCGTATAAATAAGGAAGGAGTAAACAAACAAACAAACCCACAAAATTAAGTGAAAGGAATTAACTGTATAACCAACTGAACTGTAAGAACATAGTGTTAGAAAGCTTTAGGAGAAACCATGCCTTTTAACTGTACATGAGAGTTTATTTGTTTCATGTGGTGCACTTGTCTGGTTATTATTTACATGTAATTCTCATATGTGCCTTAGAAAGGCTGTTAGTGAAGTTGTAAAACAGTATAATGTGTGTGTGTGTGATTGCCATGTGTCAAATTTTCATATGAACGCTGCAAATATTGCTCATGTATATGTGTTACACTTTTGTTTTTCTTTTGCTACGAATGTAACACTCAATCTGATTAGACATGCAAAAAGAAGACTACATAGACTGCGTATACAAATAAACAGGCAAATCAAATCAAACATAATAATGAAAAGCTTTTCAAGATATTATACCCCCCTCCGCAACACTTTAAGTTGACATCCTTGGCATAAGACACTTAAAGTGTACATTCTAACACACTTTTTACGAAGACCCTTTTCAGAAAAATAGTGCCATTCCGAAACATTTTGTAAACCCCAAATGGTTAAATTATTTAACAGGTAATGGTTGAAAGTGTCCCATGAATTTCACAGTGAATCAGTGCGAATTCATATCAATTCTTAAACGGTGTGAACTTGGAAGACATGGCACCTTCTCCTCCCCCCACTCGCTTCTCCCTTCCCCATCTCAGTTGACACCTTTCAATTTTTACTTACATCGTATTCTTCTGTTTGTTTCGTGATATGTGGGATGTAAAAATGGAGGGGGGCGGGGGTGGTCTCTGCACAAAATTGTCGCAATACGCCAATAAAGAAGGAATGGAAGAATGAACAGCCATTGCCGAAATCCCGATCGCTTCGACAGATCATAGCCCAATGGAGCTAGTCTAAGACGAGGTTCGAGCGTACCCACATTTTGCGTTCTATGCATACTTCAAGCACTTTTAGATCTCGTGACAAAGACAGACGGCGTGCAGCACTGCACTGGTAGAGAATAATGTGTATTGATTTCAAAATAAGGTGGTGGGAAAACCCACACATTTGTAAAGTTCGGAGGAAATGGTTGTCACGTAAAGCAGATCTGACGTACACTCATAAGCTAGCCTTCTATTCTGTGAAATCCGTAGAGCATGTCAACATGAAAAAGACCGATTCTGGATTTTACGGTTAAGTGCACGCAGGAAGCCATACTCTAGCTGAAATTTTAGAGGATGATAATTATTGAATAGAATTCTCAACAAGTTCGGCCCTGATTCATCTCACATCCGCGAATACAGCTATCATTTCTCTCTCACTCTCAGTCATCCTCCATTCTCTCCGTTCTTCTTTTTTTTTAATCTGGCCTCCTTCTACCTCTCTCTTTTCTGTATCTCTTTGTTCGTTATTCCCACTCCTTACCATCTCTTATCCAAACTTAGAATAAAACACCAATAAACCACCATTAAACCTCCCATAACCTCGACAAATTGTGATACTGCCCCAGTTACCTAGATTGTCTGGAAACAAAACAAATCATACGCCCTACATTAAATCTACTGCGACATAAAAGAATAGGAGTATGTCTTTTGATCAATCAATAATATCGATCAGGTCAGTGCCTTACACCCACGTCTTTATTCAGTCCCATTCCCNCCCACCCACCCTCCACCCCCTTGACAGTAAGTACGTACATGTAATGCAACAGTTCTAGGCTTCCTATTGACTGAAAGCTCTTTCTTTCTCATACACTTTCTCTTTCTTATTTTACGGGTCTCCAGTCCAAACAACTTTCTCTCGTCAACTCCCCCAGACTGCATTTGATTTGCGCAGTTTGATCCAGAAATATTAAGCAAAACGACGGCACTCTTTTGTTAAACTTCCTGTTTGCTGCATTCTGGAATCCAGGAGGACAAAACCTGTTCAAATGTAATGTGATTTTTGCATAGTCGGAGCGTGCCGTCCTTTGCAGAAGAGTTGATGACACATAGAGCATTTCGATCTTGAAGTCTAGGGAACGGGCTTGACAGTTCGAAATAATGAGGCATCGGGGATCGTGAGGCAAATTTAATAATAATAATAATAACTATAATGCTGATGATGAGTTCTTAGAAATATATGCCTGAAGATCTTTTTAAATTGAAAATTTTCGCCAATAAATTTACTTAATTTATCTGCGAAAATCTACCTTTTGACGTCTGTTTTAAAAAAATTCTTAATTTTTAAAAATTCTTCAATGATGATGATGATGATGATGATGATGATGACAATAATAATAATAACAACAACTACAGCCACAACAACAATAATAACAACAACAAAAAAACAACAACAACAAAAGTAGTAGTAGCAGTAATAATAATAATAATAGTAGTAGTAGTAGTAGTGGTAGTAGTAGTAGCAATAATGATAATTTATTTGGGAATCTATCCCATTACAACGGAGATTACACTGGTCGGGGCTACCAGCAAAACGTCCAACATACAATAGCATTCAACTCTTAAAAAAAAACTCTATTTATTTACTTACAGAGATAAACAAAACATATGTTTATTTTTGTTCAAGAACTTTCTTTTTCATACCTCGCACATCCGTTTAAATCTTATTTAGAAACAGTTATGTACGACATTTCTTTACGGCTGTCGAGCTGACTCCTAAAAATATTAATACAAGGCTCTAAGTCTAATAAGAAGATGGTTTTTAGTGAAACTGGACAACCATTTTTTCATATATCAATGTTTAAAGGGACAAGGATAGATATTTACTTCAAAGCTAAAAATATCCGCATAATTTTCTTGAAAAACTGTAAATCATGTATATTTTGCTTCCGCCTGACCATTTCTGAGCTTAAGATTCTCATCCTGCATAAGCCGCCATTACTCATGCTGTGTGACGTCATAAAGCGAGAAAAGCTAGCAGACAAATAGTTTGGAAGCATTGCGCAAAACCGTCAATACCGATCGTCAGCTAGCCTGTCTCGCTTTTTGACGTCACGCAGCGCGAGTAATGGCCGTGCGCGCAGGGTGGAAATCCCGACATTCTTGTGGTGTTTTCTCAGAAAGGAAAAAGTAATCAAGATTCAAATGTTATGAAAAATACTGCGAATTTATTAGACTTCAAAGAAAATCACTACAAGGAACTGGAACAGTACAACACGACTGGTGGGAATTCGAAATCGTGGGAGCTGAGATATGCGAGGAACACAATAAATAATAAAAACATCGTATGAGGCGTTCTTTCTATAATTGTATAGCTATCTCGTTAAAAGGAAAATCACTCAATTGTTTTGTCTATTGTTCGTATTGTGCCTCAAAGATCAAGAACTCAGCTGTCTTGGCTGCGTGACTCGAACTACAGTCTGAATAAGGCTACAGACTTCTAATTATGAGAATAACATTGTCATATGCGTTAGGAAGACAGTAAAAAATCTGTCCTTTGGACATTTTGTGGAGAATGGGCCCTAGAATTGTGAACCTACCTTTCTGTCCTGATTTTGTAAACTAACCCTGAAGTTTGGGTCATTCACTTCGATTTCGGTGTGGCCTTCTGGGTGGAGCACTTGTCGTTAAGGAAACTAGTTAGGTTGTTTACACCTTTCGATGTATCGGTTCGTAACATGAAAAGGAAATGAAAGACCTATGTTTTAAACATCATATTAAATAAGCTCATTGAATTCTGCAAAGTATTAAAGAATACTTAGAGACTGTGGAATTTCTTGTCAGTGACAGTAAAGAAAACAATTTATTGGCTCAAAGAGGGAAATCTGATTAGGCTTCTGTAACCATTAGTAATCACAGAATGATATATTTGTACAAAATGTATTTGAATGTGGGATACATCGATACTAGGCCTGAAGTTAAACACAAGCTTGAGATCATAACAATAACATTTGCCATAAATAAATATCATACTGTAGTCTCACTTTTAAGTCATTTCTTTGGTTAGACTGCAGTTCTGAGAATTATATGAGGCATAGGTATATAACAGACTACACCAAGTCTTGCTTTTTTTAAAAACACATTATTGCAAATAATGTGAGGATAAAAGACGTCTCACCCCACCTCTTAAAAAAAAAAAACAACAGAAAAAACTCTCCTTATTCTCTCTAAACTCGACTTCACAAACTTTCCTGATCTTTTTGCACTGTCTCATAATGAGTCATGTCAGATTTCAGTGCGTTCAGCGTATGATATGGCTCTCATAGATCCATAAAAAACAAAAAAAAATATCAGAGAAATAAAGGATGCACCCTACAGATACATAAGAGGATTTCGCAGTGGCCTGGCATGTTAGGGTCACAGCAATGTATGGACCCGCTCCAGCAACTCTCTACTAGAAATTGGAGATTCTGTGTTGTCATCGCAATCGTTATCATAAAAAACGGTATTTTTCAACATTTCAAGCCATGTTCTTATATCCTGACTCTTGTTATTGTTATAAAACATCCCCCACACTAAGGTCTCATATTTGATCTCCACATACATCAAATCAAATAAAATACGTCATTTTCTTGCAACAGTGGATTTACAGTACTAGACTTGACATGGAGAGAACACCACAGCATAAAGTGAAGGCCACGCAGGTTTTTGACTTCATGCTATTCATACAATTCTATTCACACCACAATTCCAAGCGCCCGCGGTTCCATACACAAGTAGGGCAAGGAGGCAAAAAAACGGTCTTTTCTGTCGCTGCTCAAAAGCTTGAAAGGCTTTGAAACAAATTGCCTCAAACTCAAGAGTCTTTTCAGCATTGTAATCAAAGGGGAGGAAAAGAACTCGAGAAATTGGCCGTACGCATGTTCTTTATTCTCAGAAAGGCAGCGTCCTTCCTGACTCATCTAAATAAGTGCTAAGCTTATGGGGAAAGTAGCAGTCTCAGAACGTCAGATTGCTGCCCTTTACACCTCAGTGTAAGGACTCGGTGTAACAGGCCGCTATACATCCCCCCTGGCCAGACTCTACCTGTGATAGTTTGAGTTATCTTAACCCTAACATACTATGGCTTAGACTTTTTTGACCTCATGCAAGGCCAAATTATAGTTTGCAGACCAGATTAACACCCCACCCACCTCAAAAATCATGATTTTTTTTTTCAGTCAATTTTCAGGGATCACATTGTATATTAATCATTTATAACAACTAATGATATGATCATGAACATTTTCCAGATAAAGAGACTGTTGTGTCATAACCAAGAAATTGAATTATATTTGATCTATTCGGAAAATCTGAGAACACTTTAGGCGAAGGTCTGAAGGTCAGCTATTTCAAATCTACCATCACCACCACAAGACTATACCATCGCTACAGTATACTGTCATCATCAACATTGCAGTGCATCACCTCAGTACAGCGTCACCACCACCTCAGTCACTACTAAGTGCATCAAAACTACCATCACCACAACTACCACCACAAATTACTACCACCACCACCACCATCATTGTACACTGTCGCCATAACCTCAGTACATCACCATCTTCATCATTATCACCACCGCGGTGCATCACCACTATCACAGTGCCTTATCACCACAATGTTCCACAAACCCCTTTATAATATTGCACATTTATCGCCTCAACCAACCTTACAATGGAGGTTACAGACCTGTAATGGGATTGGAACCTTTTTTGCTCCATGGGCTATATCAACATTTTCAGCTGCCCTCTGAACCCAAAGTTTTAGCTTTCACCCAGCCCCATACCAGATTTAAGCTCATTATGTGGCTCAAATTTTAAGACTAGCAAGCCTTTGGAATTTTGAGCTGGACTGCTATTTATAAACAGACCCTACCTTATTCCATCGTCAACGCCAAACCTCCCTCTTCCGCCTGACCACACCCTTGACCTGGCAGTTCCAGCCCAGGGCTAAATAGTGCCTGGTAAAATAAAGTGGTCACATTTTCCTATTAAATCAAAATTTGCCCCCTACAACACTTATCACTGGAAGCAGGGTATGCCAAAAGAGGTTAAAAGGGGACATGAACTATAACCCCTAAGTAATAGAACCCAATAGTGAAAGTATAATTACAGGCTTGTAATCTGGAGCTTCATCGCCACCACTATCACCATTACCATCATTGTGCCTTACACCATGATCACCAGTTACCACAATCACAGCGTATCAGTATCCCCTTCATTACACAAAGCCCCACGATTATCGCAACTACCAAACTATATTTACTTATTACGTATTATGGGAAAGTATCGTCGCTGGAGTCTGAAGCAAGAGAATATGATCCGGCTAGGAGGGATATTGTTGTGGTCTATGTCATTTTGTACCCCCGGGTAACGCCCTAGGCATTGTTTAGAGAGAGATTGATATGGTCCACTACTCCGCAAAGAGGAAGCTTCCAAGATGTAAACTATCTGATAAAGAGATCAATGTTTTTATTGCAGCCTTAAAATGTGTATTTTGAACTTCAAGATCCACTAGTCTCCTTTTGCCACATTTGAGATCTCTAGCCACAGCTAACAACGGCTTCATAGAAAAATAAGGAACGAATAAAGGGGTTGTGTATAATGGTAGACTGAATGCATTTGGGTGGTAGCAACGCCCTAACGAACGGTCTGAACCAGGAAGTAAATAACTTTGGGTAAACAAAATTGCAAGCCACAGTAGTTCAGCATGTCTAAAGCCTGGTCCATGGCCATGATGCCTTCATTGTATTTGTAAATTTCAACACAAGGCTTCCTTCAGAACAATGATATTGTGACCATAAGGAGGAAGAAAAAAAATTAGAATCAGAGGACAGTTTGAAAATCTCATTTCAAAGTATACATAAAGACCTTATCACTACACTAAAGACCAGATGATAAACTAAAATGGTACTAAAACTTCACTGCAAATTTTCGGAGGACGAAGCTTTTTTCATTAGGCCCCAAAAGTAATCATATATGAATGATTAATAAAATAAGACTTCCGCCTCCCCCTCCCCTCCCTTCCCCCCTTCTCCACATACACACACCTTTTCTATATCCTCCTTCAGAAAATCATTTCAAACCAGAACAACATTGTCTCGTATAAAATCTGAAACGAACAAAAAAAAATATATAAAATTACACTGCTTTCCTGTTTACAGAGACAGTGCCTTGCAACTGCTGGGACGCCATTCAACCCACTCGTTTCCCATGAAAGAACGTTTCCCTTGTGAAGGAACCCGTTACGACACGCTAGGCTACTCTAGGCTACTCGTATAAACCCAACGCCGCAGAAGGTAGCCAAAGAAAACGGGAGGCGGCAGAAACCACCTTTAGTCAAAATCTCGACTGACGGCCGTTCGGCACCGCCCTCATTCACAAGGTCGTGGACGACACGGTTTGTGACAAACCGCTGAGGCGACATCATCACCCCGCTGCTTAAACGACAGCAGCATTTTGTGTCCTAGAGAGAAGCGGTGTGGGCAGTCAAGCTGTGCGCGCCTAGCTGCGGTGTCGCCGTTCCGGGTTTTAAGAGGTATCAGCTGTCAAACGCAAGGGATTGATTCGTTTCTTTGTGTCCGTAAGTCACTTTGATGTTTTACTCATTTTTTTTATTTTTTGCGCTGAATGTTTCAAAACGTTCATTGAATTATTTCTTTTCAATACCGAGTCGATTTGCGGTTTTAATACACGTATGACTATTTGAAGTTTCACCCTATTCTTTATCTGTTGCTTAACATTTGAAAACGTTGACTCAATAAACTTTGTTCGTTACTTTTAACCAATCGATTCACGTTTTTAATGTGTCTGAGCAAAACTTCACATTCTGAACCATTAACCCTTGTTAGTCACAGACTTACGAGTCTTCTATCATACTATTCCCAGCTTATATACAACAAAAGCATTGAAAGAAATTAGGCTAGAGCTAGGCTAATGACACTGACCCGAAAACTATTTGGGATCAAAGGATTAGGGTTAAAGACCTAGCTAAACGTGGGCATTGGAGCGGTCTTTGGACATAACAAACGATTGAAGCAGAGAGGTTTTCGAGTGGTAAGTAATAGAAAAATAATAAAGCTGTTATGGTGGTGTTCATTCTGGCGATATTTTTATGCAACAAATTCTTTTTTTGTATGTGTTTGGTGCCACGTCGTCCTATTGATTTTGTTATTTATGTTTTGGTGCTATAAGATAGTAATGGTAAGGCCTATTTTATATTATTATTATTATTTTTTTTTTACTATAAATGAAGCGATCGATGTCGCTGTTTCTGTTGTTGTTGTTGTTGTTGTTGTTGTTGTGTATATTGCAGTTGCTATCTTTGATGCTATGTAAAGATGCAAGCTGTAGGCTTCTGTTTATAAGCAACACAATGGGACAGTCGGTCGGTTGGTTGGTTGATTGGTCGGTCATCAGTCGGTCGGTCGGTCGGTCGGTCAGTCAGTCAGTTGGTTGGTTGGTTGATTGGCTGCTTATTTAGTTTATCGGTTAGCTGCATTGTTAAATGTTTAGTTGGTTCCTGTCCTGTTATAAGGCTGGGTAATGATAACGATTATGATTAATTCCAACCTGCTGTCATAGTAAGATCTATAACACTACCAATAATAATGTGGTGTATTAATCTCGTACTCAAGCTAATGGCCCCTCTAGCGACTTCACACCAGAATGCCTGATCACTTAAATACTTTCTCAGCTCCCTAAGGAGCATAGAGTGCCGCAGCCATTTACTGATCACGGACAATAATGATAATAATTATGATGAGTTCCTACTTGTTATTATAATAAGATCTATTATAACTTCCACACTCTTATTATAAGGCCTACAATTCATCTCTCAACCTGTCGAGTTAACTTTGATCTTAAATATTCTTTACAACATCTTCGCTTCCTTTGGTTTCTTTATCATTTTATCCTTCTCTTCATCTTACGGTCGTGCATTCTTTATTAAAATTCGTTCACTTCCTTCTTCTATATGTCCATCTCTAAACCCATGCCGCTCAATACAAAAACACCTGCACGTCAACCATAAAGAATCGTGACTTCTGTTTCCCCATTATTTCCGGCATTAAACTCTAAACTCTGAACCCAATAACCGTGTGGTCGGGAGTAAAGGAGGAGGGGTGGGTGGGTAGGTAGGTGGAGTAAAGAAGGAGTACAACATATTATGGCGTTTTATTTACTTCAAAACCTCTTTTTTTTACTGGATTGAACCTATCTCCCCTTTCCGTCTATCTCAAGATCCGTCTACCCCCGCCCCCTCCCCCCCCCCNCCCCTGCTCCATCTTTACATTGTTTACGATGTCCGCCTCTTCCCACGGACTTTGGAATAAGCCTGACACTTCACAACCGGGTATAGGAGACAAATTGATTTTACATAAACCAGAGTTTCTCTTTGATGTATCCTTTTATGATTTTCAAGGGCGTAGCCTTGGTGGTCATTGCACAGTTCCCCTCCCCAGCCTCCTGATAATCACTTCGTCTGCACCCACTACTACACACATTTTACATTATGGCCGCCTTTCCCAATCTTTACACCAATTTGCTTTATCAATGTACACCATTCCTTTGCTAGATTCTCGGGGGTCCTTGTCCCCTCCTCTGTACTTCTCATCCTGTTTTTCCCAGGTTGCGAGGATGGCATTTGCGGCCCTGTTCTTTACCATAAACTAGCTGGCTGGCTTAAATAAGTGGATGTTCTTGGCTTGGCATAATCTCTATGGCTGTTGAATGATTTTGGAGGAGGCATTTTATTATCAAATTCGTTTAAGCAGCAGCAACAGCAGCATGATGCCCAAGGGGACGAACTCGATTTCGCCGTAAGTGAGTGAGCGTTTGTCGGTGATTTAGGGAAAAAGGGGGTGGGAAAGGACTCAGGTACGGCGAAATGGAGAACACCAGCCCAAGGACCCCNCCCCCCCCCACCTCCACTTCACTCTCAAATAAGCAGGTCTCTAATTACTGTTACCTTATGTCAACCCACCTCTTCCCAGTCTCACTACCAGCAGTCGCCGCTCCTGCCCAAACCCAGACTGT
The DNA here is from genome assembly GCA_033807755.1 of Ellobium chinense. Taxonomy (NCBI): domain Eukaryota; kingdom Metazoa; phylum Mollusca; class Gastropoda; order Ellobiida; family Ellobiidae; genus Ellobium; species Ellobium chinense. The sequence goes on along the minus strand of JAWQUT010000009.1, from coordinate 4,719,394 downwards.
TTTTTAGTTCCTGGCTGTTATATGTGCAGGTACATGTGCATGTGCTGATAAGATCAGGTTTTATCATTTCGGTGCACAAGATTTATCGCCGGTCCCTCCCTTTTATCAGGCAAAAAAAATCTGGCTTGCTTGTTTTCTTCCAATACTTAATGTTCTTCCTCATTCTCTCTCTCTCTCTCTCTCTCTCTTTCCCTCTCTCTCTGCTTTTATCTGTAGCTATCAATCTTTCATACACAGTTCAATGCACAAATAAATTCACGCCTATCTTGCAGTCTCAGCCGTTTTTATTTACTATCATATCATATTATTAGTCTGTCTGTCTGTCTGTCTGTCTGTCTGTCTGTCTGTCTGTCTGTCTGTCTGTCTGTCTGTCTGTCTGTCTGTCTGTCTGTCTGTCTGTCTGTCCGTCCGTCCACCCACCGTTGCAGTCCTTTTCATTCTAAAGTAAAAGATTTTTATACGATCTCTGCGAAGATAGTTCAAGATTATTTAGATGGGGCAGATATTCAGAAAGAGACCTTACCTTAACCATCCCTAAATCTAACCCTAAGCTAAAACCTAACTACTTTTAGAGAGGGGTGTATGTTAGTTTCGAGGATGTTGGAATGAAAGGAACACAATCGTGGAAATCTTCCCTCTGTCCTTGTAATAACTTGTTATAAATTTTCTCTGCCTTCCCTCCTTACCATTTCTCCGCCTGTCCTTGTATCTCACCTTCTGCTGTTAAACACGCGCGCGCGCGCACACACACACACACACACACACACACACACACACACATACACACACAGACACACACACTCACGCATACACACAACGTGAGCAACCATTCCATATCCCATTTCATACATTACTTTTTAAGTCCAGTCAGTATCGGCGTTCGTTTGTAGAAATGCCCTTATCGCTCGGAAGCTAAAACTTAACATAGAGGAGAGAAAGACGATTTAAATGGCGCAGCTCGTCAAAGGCCATGGCCACTGCACAGAAAACCCTCATCCAATTTGTCCCATGGACCATAATCTTGATTTCCTCGATCGAGGTCACGAGCCGTAATCTCGAACACACATTGTCTGTCTTGGCACTGGGTCCCTGTGATTTTGGCTACAACTGTACACAACTTTAGCTAGAAGCGGGGGGCGAGACCTGTATCTTTAGCAATTACGATACTCGGCTTTCAAGGTTTGAGTATCGAAAATGTCGATTTCTTGTTCGATTTTGATGCTCTGTAAAGGTTGGCATTTCGATCCCTCTCGATACCTTCGACATACCATTTATACAGTTTGATACTTATGATATTTTGGCAAGCGACATTGAACAGCCACCTCTTACATTAGGAAGTATCGAAATTATATTAACGCTCTAGAGCTTGAGTTTTGATACCGATGTTCAAATACCTAATTACCAAAAGTATCGATATTAGAAACGATCCTAGTCGTCGCTCGTTAAGGCTGCAGGCTCGGGCTTAACAAAGGCCTGTTGTTTCGTCTTCCTGTACTAATCATGGATTGCTGCGAGATCATTTGTCTGCATCCTTTGGCCTGCTTAGCCTGAAAGAAAAGGAGAGAGAAGGGGTTTGAGGGAGGAGGGGGAGAGGAAGTGAAGGGTTGAGGGGGGGGGAGGAAGAGGGAATGGGAACGAGGATAAAAGTCCATAATAATGTCTTAAATCCCTTTGCTGCGTATGACGTACATATCCGTTCTGCCGCTTTGTTACAAACAGCTCATAGACGTACCTGTGCGTCTCGTTATTGGCATTCTTGCGTTGTATGCTTGGTAACCATACATCATATTTCATATATAAATTAATCATTCCTGTGTACAGACTAACGAAGCCATGGTTGTTTGATGACATCAGCACCTCAAAAACACGGCGAGATTAAGATTAGAGATGTCTAGGTCCTTATAAATAGAATAGAAGAAATCACAAATGAAAGGAAGATAGAAAGAACGAAGACATGAAGAAGCATCCCCCCCCCCTCTTCTCTTTTGTAAACATGCTACTCAGTTTAGCTAGAGATCGCTTCATCCCCACAGATCGTCGCAGGGAGTCAATTATTTGGAAGGGAGAATGATGCGGTAGTGGTTGGTGGAGAGGTTGGGTAAGCACTTTACAACGTCACCTGCATTGAGTGTACTAAGAAAGCTCTTGATTATTATATTTGTGATCCAAGGAGTGAAAACTTTCTTCCTTTCCCCTTTTACAATTATTGTGAAACTAATTATGCCGTTTGTATATTGTCTTCTGTTAGACTCATGACAAAATTAGTTGCATGAGACCTTATAAGATAAGATAAGATAAGATAAGATAAGATAAGATAAGATAAGATAAGATACAAGGTAATCTTTATTAATCCTTGTGGAAATTTGCTCTGAACAAGCGCAGCACAGCTGATACATTAAACAGGGAATTGCATTCATAAGATAAATGTGATTACTTATAGATATGGCATACTATCACATCCACACACACAACACACTGTCACACACAAACAAACACAAACGCACATATATATGTGCACAGAGATATATAGAACATAGATAATGTGTGCACAGAAGGAGTAGAAGTCCAGGTCTCCTATGTGTCAACAGGAACAAAAATTATCATGTGTGCATATAAAAAATTTTAAGTCTAAGAGAAACTTAGGAATCACACGGAACAAAACAATCAGGCTCTGCTCTTTTTTCTGTTATTTTTCTCATCAGTTAAAAAAAACCCAACATACTGTACATGTGACTTCAAAATTTAATGGCATGGCCATTTTCCCCTCCTCTCCGAACTCTGACCCACGCCTCTGATTCGGGGTTTTAGTTTCCCAGTTTCTTCAATTCTAGCTAAAACGTTTTCTCAGGAGATGCCAAGGCTACCAACAACAACAAAAAATTATCGTGAATTTTAAGCACGTTATACATTCAAAGAGTGTTTCATCAAGTATGCATTAAGATGATAACCCGAAAATGACCTTCATCTCTCAAGGACATATCGAGTGACAAAATAGGAGGTAATCGTTTAACTTGAGAGGGAGCAAATAACTCTCTGATGTTTGGACGAGAATAACTTGTTATCTCCTCCTATCTGGACGTGAAGAGTGGAACCTGGAGAAAAACATGATTCTTAAGACTTACAAGATGTCCTCCTGCGTAACAGATGTTTTGGCCCCACAGGCTCAACATCAGTAAAATAGATATAGTTGTAATGTCATCTAGGACAAAGCCCTAACTAACACCCCCGCAAACCCTCACCATGCCAGACGGCGAAGGACGAGTAGGGGGTGGAGGGTGGAACGCCAGGGTCAGAGGGGTTCCCAAGAAAAGAGGTGAAAGAAAAGATAAAGATGATAGAAAAAAAGTGAGAAAAGATAAAGGTGGGAGCTCCAAGGAATAGTTATTAGGGAGAAGCAAAGTGGATAGGGGAGGAAGAAGTGTAGGTGTCGGAACAAAATGAGGGAACAGGGAGATAAGAGGAATTGAAGGGAGGAAGTGGTTGTTGTTTTTTATTTCTCTTTTTTCATACTTTCTGAACTGTTGGTATGTATTGTAATGTGATTGGCTTCGGCCTAAATAAACCTGAACTTGGAACTTGGAACTTGGAAATGAAGGAAGAGAAGGCTTAATTTCTCTCTGTCTTTTCGCTCCACTCTTCTCCGCCCTTGAACTCAACAGCTTCTGCCCTGTCACTCACCATGTAACATTCTTATGTTGTCTGTCAACTGATGTCACGTGATAAGGTTCAAGTTCTATTTAAACCAATGGTCAGTCACAAAACAATTATAACAATACGTAATGGCAGTAATCAAACAAATTCCCTGTCTCTAAAGGTCCCTCTCTGTCTGTCTGTCTGTCTGTCTGTCCGTCTGTCTGTCTGTCTGTCTGTCTGTCTGTCTGTCTGTCTGTCTGTCTGTCTGTCTGTCTGTTCAATTCTGTCTCTTCTCTTGTCTTTTCTCTCTCACTCAAGGTTTCATGCTTTCTCCTTCATTCTTATATAACTACCTTCATCCTCTATTCCCCTTCCACCCACATTCCTCCTCACATCTACACCTACATAAGCACAAACACAAGACACACTTGGCACGTAGGATTTACAAACCTCATTGTTTCTCTCTCCCTCTTTCTCTCTCTCTCTCTCTCTCTCTCTCTCTCTCTCTCTCTCTCTCTCTCTCTCTTTATCGAATCACTTACGGTAGACCTCACGAACTCGGATTCCAGTGGATTCGTCCGGAATTTCGATATCATGAGGTATTCAAATCCGTATGAAAATTGTGTTTACAGGTCTAGAAAATAAGAAATTGGGACCAGAAAATTGCAACGAGTTGGTGGGTTATTCAAGAACATGGGTTTTAAGGTTCTGAGGTACTACCAGACCATATGTAAGGAAAATCTCTATTTACTAATGTGGTATGTAAATTTAACACTTTCTGATATTATATAAATTAATTATACATGAATTACAAGATACGGTGACCCCTCATTCTAGATTCCTTTCTCCAAGAGATAGGGCCATTTGACTGGTGTACCATATGTGACTTAGCCATAACTTTCATATCTTAAACTTATGACCTACGACATTTTGTTTTGGCAGACTGTATCTTCTCCTACACAGATTCAGATTCCCGCCCCCTGGCTCTTGTCCCCTGTAGCTTGAAGGCTTCACCCCTGTCTTCCACTCCTTTTGGGATCAGGAGCGGATCTCGGAAGGGGGTTCCCCCCTCTTTCAACGGTAACGGTCACGCCGGATGCGCAGAGAGAGAGAGAGAGAGAGAGAGAGAGAGAGAGAGAGAGAGAGAGAGAGAGAAAGAGAGAGAGAGAGAGAGAGACTGAGAGAATGAATGAGAGAGAGAGAGGGAAAAAGGAGGTGTAAATGCCTCTTCATCCCCCTCTTCCTCGTCTTCTCCCAGCTCCCCTCCTGTCCCTCCCGAAAGTTCGTAGATTCGCCAAATTTCGGGAACCGTCACATAGCTGATCTTGCCAGCAGACTAATCCCTCTGTGATATTGGGCAAACATTGACCGAAGACAAGAGCCTGGACGCCCTCAGGTGCTGTTCCTTTTGCTTGCTAAGGCAAACATTGGCGCTTTAGTACGTGGTCCGCTGTGTTCGATTTAAGTCATGGGGGAGACGGGCAGTTCTTGAAGAAGGCATAGACGAGGGACAAGATAATGGTAGGCTGGAACCAGATTAGAAATATTTGACATGAAAGCAGGGTACAGGGCATGATATATAATAGCACGAACACTTTATACATGTGTACCGTCTCCGCCATTACTACTTCTTTCTCCCATCATCGCCACTGCCACCACCGTCACCACCACTATCGCCACCACCACCACGACCACCACCACCACCACCACCACCAACAACAACAACAACAACAACAACAACAACCACAACAACAACAACAGTAGCAGCAGCAACAGCAACAACAAGAATAACAACAACAAAGACAACAAAAAATCAACCATAAGAAATGCTAGTAATTAATAATAACGTAGATATGTCTCGATAAAAAACACCATCTACATCAACAACAGCTTCGCCATCTTACTGTCAGTATTTGCAGTAAGCATAACAGTAAAAAACAACATAAACGCTTCTAATATTTCCACCGCCACCATCTCCCCCTCCTCCTTCTCCATAATCAACAACAACAACAACAACAACAACAACAACAACAACAACAACAACAACAACAACAGTAGCAGCAGTAGTTTAACAGCAGCAGCAGCAGCAGCAGTAACAACAGCATCAGCAACAGCAGCAGCAACAGCAGAAACACAACAACAACAACAACAACAACAACAACAAAACAAGAACATCTCAGATCTCTGCTGTTGTCAGTAACAAAAAGCAAAATATCAGCAACACACATGAACACCTCTACTTCTTCCGCCACCACTTCCTTCTTCTCCTCCATCAACACCACCATCATCATCATCATCAACAACAACAACAACAACAACAACAACAACAACAACAACAACAACAACAACAGGTGCCAGTGATGAAAGAAGAATGTTATTTCACTAACACCATTGAGTAATTCAGTACATGATTGACCCTGTCAATCACATAGGAGAGGACCATTCGCTTCAACGACCGTTGGTCACCTCAGGTCAACGCCGCTCAAAGGCCATCGAACACTGGTCAGTGGTCAGCGCAGTGATAAAGGCTGTTAGTAGCCAGCCACCGTTTGCTCGACCTAACAGAGGAAAACAGACTATCAGTGGAGGGTCTTCGAATTCTTCAAGGAAGTGTGAGGGGGAAGGAGGGGAAGGGTGGAATCACCTGCTTCTCTTCCCCTACCTTATTCTCCCTTTCTCTCTTATTCTGGAACTTGAATAGCAGGTGCCGGTGTGGAGGAAACAAAAAAAAAANGACGGGGGGGGAGGAGAGATGGTGTAGATCATCCGCCACTGCGGATTATGACATTCTTCTTCAACTTGTGTGTCCGTAACCCGTGTTTTGTGCGGGGGTATCCTTGCAGAGCTAATGAGAAGAAAAGCTGACTAGGTAGGGTCTCCGAGTCGCTGTAAAGGGACATGGGCGTTGTCTTGGAGGTGGTCAGCACAGTTTCTTATGTCTTCCGATGAAAGGGTTCATCTTTGCCAAAACTGCTTTCGCGAAAACTGAATGGCTGTGTTTGAATACAGCTGTTAGCTTCAACAAAATTCTTGTCTAATTTTTGTATATAACAAGGGCTTTCTCAATTAAGTAAAAAAAAAAAATTTGCGACATGACTGCTGCCATCATGACTACGCAGAAGAAAGTAAGTTTAGCAGGAAAACCTGTGCAAGCTTTTTGTCAGACGACCTTACAAAGAGGCGTATGTTTGATAAGCTGGGCAGTAGAGACTCGTAGATAGGTCTAGGATATACAGGTGAAAGGGGAAAAGAAGTGGTCATTGTCCGGTGAAGAACCTAGCTCCTACATAATCCTAACCTCATGCCCTCGTCCCCCACATATTGCATATGCGTAGGACGCCACTGCATGATTAAACATACCTGACAATTTTTTAGTCCGATGTAGCTTAGAGGGACTGCTGACTAGATGGGATTTCAGAGCATGGTGCACGGGGCATTTACGGGCGTTGGAAAGGCAGGAGAAGATGTGGGTGTAGAGTGTTAGAAGTCTCAGAAAGAGACGAAGGATTAATTTAATCTTAGAGGCCTTTTTTTCAATAACTCACGTAACTGTAACAGTACTATGAATAGCACTACCACCACTACCACCACCACCACCACCACCACCAACAACAACAACAACAACAACAACAGCAACAACAATAATAGCTGCAGCAATCACAAAATCAAAACGGGGGCCAAGGGGTAAAGTTCAGAATAGAAGAGGAAGACAGGACTCTTTCTATAGGACGTGAATTCTTCGCACCCAATGCTCATGAAATACTGATTAATTGTTCTTGTTCTCTGGTCTCCAGTCTTCAACTTCAGACCTGCGTCAGAGAGTCAGAAGTTAGGTGGTAAAATGCAGTCTTCATTTTTATTCTAGCGTGGCTTAACTGTTATATATCAACTGCATTGCCATTTTACAACGACACATCTGACAAATAAAACCATGGGATCTTTGACCATCATTGAACACTACTGAAGATGCGTTCAGCACCGATGCACTAGCGTAATTCTTACCATGGTAAGAGCTGCCACCATTAATGCGCAAGTTCTCAGAAGTTTTATTTACAAATCTTATCTGCTTAGGGTTGATGCACGGACGAACTTCTGCAGTCATATTGCACTGAATCAATGCTGCAGCCCTGCAGTCGCAACGCAGGCATGTCTTTGAAAGTGTTGTACCACTCGTAACACTGGTGCCCTGTTGAACCAAAATAGTTCTGCTTCAGGCAGGACCACATGATAACGAAGCCATAATAGGGAGCATGGACCGAAATATCTCATCTACATTATATACCAGCTTAGTTCTATTTTTTTTTTTTTTTGATTAGCTTACCAGGTAAACGCCTTAACTGCAAATACAAATACAACAGCATTGAGTTCTTGTTTACCTTTGCGCACCGTTGTCCTGCTGAGGTCTCCTTTCAGGGGAAATGACCGGTTCTATCTCTCATAGAAGAATGAATGGATACACGTTGTGGCGTTTTAGCTATGTTTACTAAGGTGGGGTTTTCCCGCAATTTTTTTTTTTAAAGTTTTGAGAGAGGATGGGGAGATGGTAGGGTCTGTGAATGAAGATTCCGATGCCGATAAGCTTGTAAGTTGTGATTTTGGGGGCGGAGATGAATGGCAAGCTGGGGGAATGGTTTGCATTGGAACGTTCTTATGACGACTATTGAAAGTGCAAGAACTTCTCACTGCATTATAAGAATAATAAAAAGAGTACAGCATTGCTCTGTTGATAACCAGTTTGATAACCGAACATTAATAGAGTATCAGGATAGTGTCATGTTGACATGTCAAGACAAAATATACCAGAAAAGGGTTTGTGTGCTGGTCCACCAAGGCTGTGGTCTGGTATAATATCATAAGGCAGCGACAGATAACGTACATGGACTGGATCTATCAGTACAGAAGAACTTTGAGGCACGCATTTTCCTTTGGCGGCTAGAAGTCATATCTTTCATGCAGAGCCTACCTGATGCTCGGTGTATCTTGCTGTTGTTGTCAACCTATTTTTCAAGAAACGCCAGATCACATTCGAAGTCGTTCATAATTATGTTGAAATTCAAGTCTTATATTCACGGGAAATACCCCCGTCTCTCTCTCTCTCTCTCTCTCTGTCTCTCTCTATTTCTGTCTTTTCCTCACGAAATCAGCCAAAGCTTCTCTCAGTGTATCACTTCTTTTTAACATAAAGCGGAAAAACCCTACACACTCTCGTGTTCGCTGAGTCTTATGTACGGCTTTCCCCTCTATGTTTTGGTCTTCATGCAACATTCATAACGATGTGTGACGAAACCCATTAAACTGTTGATTCGGTAATACTGCGTGGGAAATGTTGCCAATAAAAGGAGCAGCGATTATCCAGTGATATTTCATAATAGAAGTACACGTCCGTTATTCCATTATCTGGAAAATGTTTGAACTAAGCGGATTCCGCTTTGCTGAATTTTTCTTTCACATCCTCCTCTCCATTTTTCTGTGGTATCCTGGTGAGAAAACAACACAAAATGCACATCTTGTTTTCATAAGATTTATTTTTTTTGATACCCTTGACTGACTGCATCAGCTTCTTACGTCACAGTTCTTGCTTTTAAGCTAAAAGCCTGGTGATTTCTCTACGATGGCAAATCGTCTTGTAGATCTGTGAACTGAAGCGAAAGGCAGAACAAAGGTAGAAGCATATGGAACTGACGAGGGTCTTTTCCACGGGTCAGATATTGTCAAGATGAATGAGAAAGGATATGCGTATGAAAGGGTTAGATTACAGAATGCTGAAATTTCGTTGTCTGAGTTTCTTTGACTTTTCAAATTGGTATGTAAGCGATGAAAACATCACATTTTCCTCACTGCATGCAAATAGCATGGTGAATTAGATTCAGCTGATGCTTGGCCTGAATAAAGGGAGGAGCTAGTGTTAGGGCATTGACATCATGAGACGTCACTGAAAAAAATTGGATGCTTTGTAGTTAAAGAACAGAATTATATGTGTCTCCCAAGATTTACGCTGAACTTCGTTTGTAGACTGTGGCCGTATGTGTAATCTTTACGTTAGAAAATGCACTGTGGTAAATACGGGAAACCCAAAATAGCAGTGTTCACCGCAGCTATCGAAGTACATTAATTAACGCAAGGATTATGCATACGGCGACTGGTCTGGAAAAGAAATCCTATATCTCTTCGAGATTGTCAGCTTTTAAAGTTGTTTTTCTTTTTCACAACTCAGTAAATGGACAAGCAATGTTTTTGAAATAAAAGGATAAAGTGTAATTAATGTAATCGCTCTTCTCGTTTATATTTTTATCCACTGTTAAATGACAAAACCCTTGAAGGAGTCCATATTTCAAGCTCAATTTTAATTTGGATGACAGCTTGTCTGAATACACTGCAAACTCATTTTTCAAAAAAAAGTGCAATTATTGAGTTTTGGAAAAAAAAAAAGAACACTTTTCAGGTTTTGTATTGGTAATGCATATACTTTGTATTAAAATTGTCACGACATCAATACAACATAACATTACAGCCCTAGCAGTTATTTTCAATGTAATAGCTTACATATTGAAATGGTACTTAATCCAATGACCCCCGATTCTTGAACTAATCAGCTCCTTGTTCCTGAATTTCTGAGCCCCCCACGCTCCCCCCATGCTCCCTCACACCCCTACGCCCGCTCCTCCGTGTTCATATGTGCCTGCCATCTTGGTTTACGGAAATCCAGCAGAACGCCAATATAAAATTCCCGGTAAACCGAGAATCCGGCCTCATAGTGGTAAAGGAAAGTGTTTTCCTGAACGTCGCCCATTGCCGTAAGCTGCAGTTAAGTAGAACAATAAATGTATTCGGTGAAGACAAAACATATTGTAAGACTGCCAACCACCAACTCTCCCACCTGCTTGGGAAAAGGCATAAAGTGCAACTGCCTGCTGAAGTCAGCTTCTTTCCTATACTGCCGTAAGGCTTGAATTTGAAATAAGATTGATCCCACTGATCCCCCGTTTCACGTCATTTCAACACACCGACAACATGCTAAGCCCAGGCGGCTTTGACCTGGGGGGCAAACGTGCAGTAGTCATGTTCATTTCAAATTTTGAAGGAGAAACATTCATCCCTATGCAAGCAACATGCAAAATTTGTCAATAACTTCCTCCCCGTGTTTATTAAGCCCACTGGCTTAACACTAAGAGTTTGGCAAGTGCACTGCGCATGAACTGCAGATTTGTGATTCCTTCTGCTCTTGTGGAGTTTTGGAAATTTAAAGCATTTGAAATTGAGGGCCACTTTTGTATAAATTCATCAAACTTTTCCAAACCATATTCCCCTTTTTTCTCAACCGACTGTCTAATCCACTGCTCTGTATCACATTGATCAGCAGTGCGTAGTACAATATTCCAAATTTATCCCGGCTATGTACAATATGAATCGCTTAAATCAAAATGTTTTTATGTATATAAAATCCATGGAGATTATATCCTTCCCTTGCTAGCTTTAAGATAATGTGAGCAGTAGGGAAATATGTCAAGGTTACGATTTAACTCTTGGCTTACACTTGGAGGTTAGGGAACAATATTCAGACAGAAAGTATGCAAGTATTGTAAGATACAACTTGCTGTGAATTTAACGTCCCTATAGCTTACTTCTAGCACGTTCAAACTTGCAAGCTGAGAGATCCTAGGTTCCATCCCGGGTAGGAACAGGAAATTTTTTAGTGCTTTTTTTTTTTTACCTTTCTTCTCATAATCAATCTAAAATCGATCCTTCACAGTAATTTGGTAAAATCCCCAGAGTCACACTTTCCACATAACATCAGATCGGGCTGACACTCCTCTTCCCTCCCCCCTCCCCCGCCTCAAAGATGAATAACAGACTATGCCCTACCACCTGGTATCAATAATGTATCTGAAGTTTCTAATCACCATCAGGGCTGCAATCTCCCGAAATATATTAGGCTATTTTCCTTATTAATTTAAGGTTTCAATGATTTTGCACTCAATATCATCATCATACTTCTCTAGCAGAAAATATGCTATTAAGTATGCAGTCATACTGGGTTTTTTTCGTTCGTAACAGTCCGTATATTGTGCTGTATTTCTGTGACACTAATGACGCCAGATTAGCATATCTGATAAACAGCTTATCTCCAAAATATATCCCAAAGTTGTAAGACCTTCTGGCGCAATGTACTTCCCAACTGTTCGCAGTATCTTAATGCTATTAAGGGAAGGACTCTTTGTGCATTTTACATACATTTAATGATAAAAACATCTTGCTTTAAGCTATTCATATTATGCATGGCTGAGACATCTCGTAAACACACCAGTGCATATGACCGTTAGATCAGGTACATGTCTCCTTAACCCTAACGTCAATATTGATGCCTAGATTGGTATAATCTAATTGAATTTTCTATATGCCATTGTTTTCTTACAATCATCAGGCAGTGTGGTCCTGTGGTTTAAGAGTCGTACTCAGAAGCTGAAAACTACCAAGTCTAAGGTTTGTGTGTTCAACTCTTGGGCCAATCGGTTTACATTGTAGTGACCTTCGGAAGACCACTTCACTTTCCTTTCCCCAGTCGACTCAGGTGTGAATGTGTACCTGGCTATAGAAGGGGGGGGGGGGGGNNGGGGGGGGGGGGTGCGGGAGGGGCCCAGGCGCGACCAGCAATGACTTTGTTATGTTTCATTTGCAATATTATATATTTTCATGTAAGATATTATGTAGTGTACTATGTAGTTGTATTAAGCATGAGATGTATAACATTGTATGACATTGTAAACGGGTTTTCCTACGTGATCAATAAAAGTCCTTTATTTTTTTCTCATTGCTTTCCTCTCTAAACATATTAAGTTATTTCTCCATGATTTCAAAACAGTTTCACTCAGCATCATCAAAAGACATCCTCTGGCAGAAAATATGCATTTAAGTACGTAATCATAACGATCTTCCGTTCGTGCGCGTCCTTATGACGACAAACTAGCTTATCTGCAATGTATATCTCAAAGCTATTACGACATTCCGGGACAAAAGCCTAGCACTTTTTGTGACAACTCGGTTACACACCGCTACATTAGACCAGGTACATGTCACCTTAACCTTTACAGGAACACCGGTAGCTCATCCAGACGTCGTAAAAGTCAAAACGTACGGTGGTAGCTGGTGACTTAAATCAAAACGTACCAGACCGACTTAAATCATAATCTCAGGGCCTTAAGCTGGTTTGGTAATAACCTTTCTTGTCCTGACCCTCTGACACGGAGATTGCCTTCATAACACTGTGCTTGTCTACGGGCCTGGTCGACTGTCCTATCTCTCGTTACCCCCTCAGGGGTCCTATTAACTATGCATTGCATGGACTGTCATGCGTCTTAACGACTTAAGCTTTGACCCCTTTTCTCGTGTAGCGACCATTTTTTTTTTTTTACTTTTGCTTCCACGCGTCAGTGAAGAGATTAGCATTTCTGCACTGAAGCTTCATTACCCTCTTTAACCTATTTTAAAAATGATATCAAGTCTCAAAGACGTTTAATTTGGCCCATGCCACATCATGTGCACCTAAAAGTAGTTACAAAATAATTAAACTTGAACAAGAGCATAATGTAAGAACAGTAACAAAGACATGTGAATATTCTGAAAGCAATACTAATCTCACGGGGACGCCACGTTTTGTTTTTTTTTATATTCTACATTTTGAAATTATTACTCAAGACTTGAGAGACTTTATTTGACTCATGTCACATTGTGAGCATACAAAAAAAAAAAAAAAGAGAATGTTTACAAAATAACTAGCAATGAACATGAGCGTCATGTAATAACAATAACAATGGCAGATGTGAATAATTATTCTGAAAGCAGCACTAATCCCATGAAGGCACTACATTTTCTACATCCTATGTCTTCAAAATTACACCAAGACTCGAGAAACTTTATCTGGCTCCTTTCAGATTATGAGCATCCAAAATCGGTCACAAATTTATTAGTTAAAATGAATTAGACCATCATGTAATAATAATGGCAGACGAGAACATTCTAAAAGTAATACTAATCCCAGGAAGACACTATATTTTCTATATTCTATGTTTTGAAACTTACACCAAGACTCAGGAATATTTATTTTTCGCTCATGTCACGTCATGAGTATCCCAAAAGAAAAAAAAATGGTTACAAAATAATTAGCAATGAACAAGAGCATAATATTAAAACAACAACAATGGCGGATGTGCATGTTCTAAAAGCAGCACTAATCCCAGGAGGACACTATATTTTCTATATTCTATGTTTTGAAAATTACACCAAGACCCCAAAACACTTTATTTGACTCCTGTCACATTATGAGCATCCAAAAGTGCAACAAAGTAATTAACAGTGAACAAGAGGACCATTTAATATCAGTACCAATGCTAGATGTGAATGTTCTAAAAACAACACTAATTCACGAGGGCAATACAATTTATACATTATACAAAGAATCAGAAATAAACTCGCTATCTGAAGATCTTCATTGTAATGGTTATTAGTCTAAAGACTGAAATAAGGTTTCAACAAGTTTAAGAATTTAGTCATATTTGGGTTTTTGTGAAACTTTCAGGCAATAAACTTTTGCCGTTCCTAAACAACTCTGGGACAACATAACAAGTAATGAAATGCATCACCTTCATCCCTACACCAGAAATGACAACTATGATTTTGACGCCATAATTCAGTTCTAGTCTGTTCCATCTGAAGCAGAAAAGTATGGCGGAGAGTCAATTGGACAATCAGGGGCAGGGGACTTTTCGGCGTGCTCGTCCGAAATGATATAATGTCATAAATTAAGCTACTAGGCATATCCTTGTAGTACAAGATAAAAACGATACAGAATAGTTACCTTGTTATTTGTCCCAAGACTGACATCATGGTGCACGGGATATTCCCATAAGCGCTCCGTCCCCCTTGCCAACAGCCAACGCAGAGTGGGAGAACTGATGGTGCCAGTTGTCAGCTAGTTTATCGCTCTCCGGGTCTTCCCACGCAGTCGTAAAGTTCGTCCCTGGCCACGCGTATACCCCATGTCTAGTAGTCTCCCCAGTGTCTGTGACTCCTCCTTTCCAGATTCCCTCTCACATTTCCATGACTGAAAGAGAACCTAATGTAATGTCCTACTATATTGATCACATAAACAACAGGTGCTTAGGGGAAAAATGATTAAACTTCCATAAATGGTCGACCAATTATGCGTGAGCGAATATCGAATTCGGATTGAAAAAGAGGCTAAACTACTTTCAAACGATCCCGGAGGTCACTTTGATGTTGTGATTTCAAGGTTTTTGTGTGGATGAATATTTCAGGACCAACTCAATACAAGATAACTTTTGTTTGTCCATATAAGCTCACTGTCTTGTTAACTAGCATGCATATAACCAAAACACCCGAGATACTCACTCAAGTCTAAATTAAATATAACACACACACACACACACACACACACACACACACACACACACACACACACACACACACACACACACACACACACACACACACACACATACACACACACATCCATACACATACGCACGCACTCGCACTTAATGTAGAATGTGCACACAAAATGCAAAGTCTTATTCATGAATCCGTCAGTAACATTATCATATTTGTATTCTTTCTCTGTATTCTCATATATGCTCTTATATCTGAGCTATCAAAAATATTGATAGGCCTACTGTTATTATTGTTATTGTTATATAAGGGGTAAAGATATGAAAAGACTTATATTATATAATAGGGAATCATGTGAGAATGAGGGAAAGAATACGCCTTTGTAACTTCTATATGTATGTATGTGATCCTTCATTGTCCTTGAGTGACTCTCTGCGATTCTTGAGTCGAAAGTGTACATAGTTCATGTCCTGCTCTCACTCTGCCTAAGTTAAGTCATTAGTCTAGTCCTTCAAAACACAGGGGCGCAGACAGTTCTCGGCTGGAAAAGAGGTGGGATAGTCATCAAAAAGTTTCACTCTACTGGCAGTCTGTAGCTCACATATAAGGAAACAATCGATAGCTGAAAATTGACTCATCTCAGAATCGTTGCCTCACTGCCGAGCTGGATTATGACGATTTGCGAGCAATTAGGGAAAACTGCATTTTTACGATCGATTAGAGTATATTATGAAAATGCAGCAACTTTTCGTATCAAAAGCGTGAGCAGAATGTCTTCAACCGAGAAAAATTTGCTTTCATCGTGTGAATGCTATTCAGAAAGAGAAAAAAAAAAACAACAAAAAACAACAAAAATAGCATGTTGCTACAGACCGGTACTTTCTTCCTGTCCCCTGTCTCCTCATACCCCTCCCCGACCCTCTTCCTCCACAAATACCCATATCAACCACAGCATGCACACTACGCCTTTGTTAAAATTACAATCTACAGGACAATCAGTTTTTCTGAGACGGTTTTTGGCCATTCAGCTTCAGCTTTGTCTAGATCTATATGTTTTAGCTTCTGTTTCACTTTCGTCTCTGGCCTAATTTGTGTACCTATTGTCCCAGAAGGAGGAAGACCACAGTGCCTTTGCTTGCTTAGTCTCGCAGTATACTACACTCTTTTAAGGAGTCCTTTACTTGCATAGAATAACAAGACAGTTCACACCGTTTAACGCAAGGTGCTTAAACGCAAGTGTCACCTGATCATGCAGAGCATTTCTCATATGAGAGATTTTATTCGGTGTCTTTTTTTTTAACAGTAAATGTAAAGTTAGTTGGCTAGTGTTAGGGGCAGGTTAGCATAGGATTAGGTATGGAAAAGCACCTTTGTGAAAGTTTTTAGTCAATTTCTAGGGACCGTCTCAATGGTACTTTCACTTCCCTAACCGAAGCTTACAACTGGACACAGTCCTAAGATTTTGCCACAGCGGATAATATCAACTTCACTTAGCAAATTTCCATTGTTCCCGAGGAGTTACCATTAAGCAGAGTCAACTTGATGAACCCTGTTTGACCTCGCCTTGGTAAACAAACTGTTCAGTTTGTTAATGTGGAGAATTAAACACGTTATGGGAGTGGAGACAAGAATAGGGGTGAAGATCTAGAATTTCATGGTGTTATTCACTCCCCTATATTATCACAGTGCAGCAGTGATTCATCCCTAGCAGGAAAATAATATAATATAATATAATATAATATAATATAATATAATATAATATAATATAATATAATAGGCCTCGCATTGTCGATGGCCCGGCGAGATATGTTTGCAAGCTGTCTTGTGAAGTAGAGAATCCTGAGCCAGTTTCCGTCTCTACCGACATTTCTCTGTCAAGATTTGTGACCGCACTAAAGTAAAACGAACTTCTGGGATTTTTTTTTTTTTTGGTAGCACAATTTCAATGTATTTTGCTAACGGAGCTGAAACAATATTTTTCATACAATCAAACAGTTCCTTGGCCTAAAATTTATTACATCGTATGTAAATTTGCTCATAACTCTGCTCCTTTCAGTTAATGATAATTAACACTAATTTAAAAAATGATGTTTTTTTCAAAAATGTTTAGCTCTTTCTCCTCCCACTTCCCGGTTTCTAATAGACTGTAAGTATACGAGGACTTATATATCTATGTCTCTAAAATGTTATAGGAGTACGTTAATGTGAAAGAAGGCAACTTTGGGGATTATATGGGAGAAGAAGCGAGAATGATGATGCACGAAAGACACAGTGACTTGCACGAGAGACCGTGAGAAAGGAAAGTGACTGATGCATACATTTATCATTAAGTCTAGCGCATAATATGTTTCTTCTTTCTTTCTTTCTTTCTTTCTTTCTTTCTTTCTTTCTTTCTTTCTTTCTTTCGTTCTGCTTTATTCTTCCATTTCTTTCTTTCTTTCTTTTCCTCACTTCTTTCCCTTCGTCTTTACTTTCTTTGATTTAACGTAGCCTATATATTGAAGTTATTGGCTCAAAGCCTAATCAAGACTTTGAATCTTGAATCTTGAATATAATACAGGTACTAAGATTACATCCTAAAATTTTAAAGATTATCCCATTAAAACGAAATAATCATAAATCCGGACAAAGTTATAGTGGACAGGCTACATATTTCGGGAAAGATATGGCATTTCCTTCCCTCTCGATAAACTCCTTATATCAAGATATCTTTGTTCATGCCTTTACCCGTTTTAAATTTTATCATCCTCCTTCCATCTTTCGTCTTCTCTTAACCGTTCTTCGTTTCTATTAATTTTCATCTGTCTCTGATTTTTCGAGATAGTCTGGGGGGGTCATATAACAAAAAACTCTACTTCCTGACTGAACATGTTGCAGGGGCGAAGGATCTAGAATGATTTAATCAAATAATCGTTGATTACCATGTGAACAGTTCCATGCAGAACCATTATTCTAGTAATAAGGTGAGAAGGTCACAGCTGAACAATGATATTTTGTTCATTTTCAGGCTCAGACCTTTTGTCATTTCGCCTCTATTCCACAACCTGACACTCCTCATAATCAAACCAGTGTTGTGATAAGCCTAGACCTAACCGGGATAGACATGAACCTGAGCACCCCTACAGCGCAAAATGGGGTGACTTACTGAGAGAATGCGAAGATTTCATTGGTTGAAGGGTACTGCGTACTCAGTTTTTCAGTTTGATAATGGGGCATGCAGATTTCATAATATATAATGACTAATTAATCATTGCACTGTACACAAATAATGGTAAAACATGGCACGATACAATCTAGGACGGATACTGAAGCAAAATTATGAGAACTGTAATGTCATAGATCTTGGTGTCTAAATTCGAAAATATGGCCCACAATAAACACATATTACATGTACTGAAATCTGACACCAAGAATAGAGGTTTTATATCGTGTTGCCAGGTTGGCCACTATAGCTAAAGGTGAAACTATTATTTTTTTCTTCAAAGTAGATCTCGCTACGTCGTCGCTATGTAACTGTACTTTCTCTGTAGAATGAGTCAGTCTTCGCCCCTGACATGTGGCTCTATATATCATAAACATTATCAGAAGTCATAAAAGCATCGGGAATTTTTCAAGATGCATGTAGATTGATGGGCGTACAACCATAAAAGCGAAACTTATGGTCTCCTCTATGTAAAGTTTGTCAGAATGAAACATGAGCTTTTTTAATATACCTTCCTGCTTACCATATTTATTACCTAACTGGTTTCAATGGGCTTATATCATGCGTATGATGGGCATCAACACATTATGTAATTATGGGGACAGCATGACCTTGTGATCTGTGAGTCGCCCTCAGAAACTGAAGTCTGTCAAGTCTAAGGTTTGTGTGTTCGATTGGCAGGCCGGACACTTTACATTATAGTGTTCTTGGGAAAGACACTTCATTTTCGTTTCCTCACTAGATTCAGGTGTAAATGAATGCCTGGCTTCAGAGCTGGTGAGACCAGGGCACAGCACCTTGGATGACCTATTTGTAATACAGTATTAGGTATTTTCATGTATGATGTGTACTGTTCTTCTTGTTTGTCTTATGAATGAGATGTATAACTCTGTATGACATCAATTTGCTTACGGGGTAAATTAAAGTGTTTTTTTTCTTTTTTAAATACTGTCTCTTCCATGCTGGACAAAGAGAGCTTTGTTTAAGTGCTCGGGAACATGGAGCTGTTAATAGTAATGAAATCAGTACTGTTCCTCACTGCTCAAAGTGCAAATCATGCAAGTTGAAACTTCATGCTTTGTAGAGTGGTTGAGGAAATCAGACAGAAAGAGAAAATGACACGAGAAATCTTGAAGATTACACATGCCTTCCTTTGTTTATACAATATAGACGATAGTGCTGCTGCGTATTTTGTCATATTTTTGTTTTCAGCCTTCCTTAGTGCTGTCTCTGATCTTCATTCTTTCCCTACAAATATGATGTTCCAGTGAGAGCAAGAAAGGCCACGGGTTACAGACTTTAGTGGTTTGTTATGAGAACACAAACGAGCGTTGCTGTTGTTTTCCTGTTGTTGTGAATGTCTGCGCGTGAAATGCAGTCTGATGTTTGCATGTAGAACTATGATGATGTTTCTTTACTTGCCCTTCGTTGCCGTCTTCTCTTCTCCTCAACCCTCTCCACCACCTACCCCCCACCCTAAAACACACACAGACACAATACACACACACGCACACACACACACAAACACTCACATACACACACACACACACACACACACACGCGCACACACACACACACACACACACACACACACACACATACACACTTCACCAGTTTTCACCCTGGTTGTTGTCGTCACCTTTTGTCTCCGCTTTTTCATTTCTTCTAAAAGTTCTATGTGGATAACACCGTCAACATCATCCTAAATCATAACAATCATTGTATGTCTTTTTCACCTTTTTTTAAAAACGTTTGTCTGCAATGACGTCTAAAACGCAGCATGATAAATAATACGACGCAGGTAAATGTGGCTTTAAGGAAAACCGGGGAGAAAAATAGGACGTTGAATCAAAAAAGTGATGCGTAATAATGTGTCATAATCTAATCGAATGTGTATGTGTGTGTGGTGTGTGTGTGTGTGTGTGTGTGTGTGTGTGTGTGTGTGTGTGTGTGTGTGTGTGTGTGTGTGTGTGTGTGTGTGCGTGCACGCGTCTGTTGTCTTCACTGACATTTGAGAGTTTGCGCATTAACGATGGGATCTCTTACCATAGTAAGAATTATATTAGCGCAGCGGTGCTGAACGTAGCCATAGTGGCATTTAACATACAGAGTTATAAATGTAATTCTTACGATGGTAAGAGATCCCACCGTTCATGTAAACGTTCTCATATCTCACACTCGTCGTCCATTTCCTCAACGTCTCACTTTTTTTCACCTCTCGCTCCACCCCCTATTCACATCTTTACACGCTCCGTTTGTGTACTTGTGTATTTCGGGTTACTTTTTTCGTGCTCAAGCACTTTCATGTACAAATTCAGTCGCACGGAAATAACATAAGCGATTCTCTGTCCTCTAGAGTAGTTATTACCCTACCATCAATCCTGTCAATACAGCTATACAGGTTGCCCTTGGGACCGTCAAGTTGGGGCGGGCTGGATTTTAAACTGAGATGAAAATTGCGAAACACAGCGACAAAATTTAGGAAAAAAAAAGTTAAAAGTTATTTTGTAGCTTTTAGGTCATGATTAGATCACAGGGAAAAACCAGCGTTCACCAACTTTAGCGGGACGTTACCCTTTTGAAGTGATACAAATAAAATCCATGTGTTTCAAACCACCTTATGATATGCTTAGATTTGCAGAATATAGACCAAAATAACGTCATTTGATTGTGTGACCTTCCGAAGAGATGTCAATCAGGGCAGTGAGACATAAGGTCAAGGTCGTTTGTGGGTCTTTCAGATGTATGTTGGCCTGTCCCGGTTAACATATTTCTATTTTTAACTCATCTCTATATTGCTGGAAAATGGTGTGCTTTGCTTGAAATGAAGGGAG
>JAWQUT010000009.1:4683864-4698238 GCA_033807755.1 Ellobium chinense | reverse complement strand
TGTCATCGATCCGCGTCTTGTTCTTCTCAAAACTTCATTCCCTTCTTTCTCTCCGCTCCTGAAACATTCATTGCTGTTTTCCTTCATCTCTTTATGTACATTTTTTTTTTTTTAAAACTTGAATGCCGACTTTACTCTTTGATAGTTATACTGACATCAGCGATTTCAAGGAAGAGTTCAGACGCACTCAACACTTAAACAGATAGTATGTCTTACCTAACAGTGAAAAAGACAGCTCGTTACGCATGGTCTGACTGTATTTTTACTTTCGTCGGTGAGAACTCTAACATTTACGAGCGCAATCAGCCCTGCTTGCCTTCAGAAAATACAGAGATTTGGCTCGTATTGACTCTCACAGATGTTTGTAGAGTCTGTGGTGTAGCTTCAGCCAAGCGATGTATTTCGACCTTTCATGCGATAAATGTTGATTTGGCCCAGTGCTCTTCAGTCTTGAAGTGAATTATAATACTAACTCGTAGAAATAGTGAAAGGGTTGCCAACCTTTTCCTCTTACCCTTGCTGAACTTAAAAACATCTTCGTTTACTTACCTTAGATCATTAAGTTCGCTGAATGACACTCTTGATATATTATTCGTCTTACGGTGCTTCTGTTCACAGTCACTTGACACAAGGGTTTTCATACTATAAGCACTTGTGCACCCAAAGACTGCACAAGTCAAGGCTAGAGCAATCAGGTTGCGCTATCAATAAGCTTAGGTTGTGAGACAATAAGGAGCCCTTATTTTTGTCATTTTCCTCCACACCAGAAGTGTTACATGAGCTGCGCATCTCTGTCATCACTTATCTGTAGTAACAACTATTCTAATACTGGGATTTAATTGTCCAGTTAGAACTATGCCCTTTGGATCCTATGCATGCTTTGTTCATCCCTCTCCTTGAGAGCTCTCCCAAACCACATGTTGAGAACTGCTGTTCTATCGTCCTCAGTATTCACGCGGTGACACAAATGAGCGCTATTTAGCCTTTTAAAGTAAATCCGGAACCCTAATCTCTTCATCCACAACAACAATGGCGGCCTTGAAGACTGCTTGAAAAGGTTGAATGAAAATCGTGAGAAATGGACGCATTGAAATTTCGAAACACGACGGTCACAGACCAGGAGCTTTCAAAGGCGTCTCTCGACCTGAACGAGGGATGGCCCAGGTGCCTCGACCTGATCGAGAGGTGGTGTTTATCAATAGGTTAATCCTAAGATGGACGAAACGTTCTCAGAGGCGCATCTACATGAGAGGAGGCGGCGAGGAAAGGAAGCAGAGCGAAGGGTAGAAGAAAGATAAAAGAAAAAGAGACAGACAGGTTTTGGTATTATGCCTGAGGGTCAGTTAAGAACAAATTCCAAAGTTGCCGGAATGGTAACATAATGATGGTAATCAAAACCAGAGACATTTCTGAGGAGGGAAGGGAAAACCTGAATAAATACAGATGAGGAAGGCGAAAAAGCCGAGGGAAATATTTCTGATGTACCGGTTTGTGGTCAACGGAAGAAGATTATCTGTCACATCGCAACTATATGAGTTAGAGTTTCAGACGAACAGTCATGCGATCAAAAAGACTAAAATGAAACATTCATAAAAGCTTCAAAATATAGATCTAGGCTAGACTGGTCCGAGGATTTCATCATTTATTGTCACCTAAATAAAATCATAAATTCCTTAATCACTTTGTAGAGTGTAGTTATCAAGCAAAGCCCTTGCAATCAGCTCGCCCTAGGTCATTACTAACAAATGGTAACATCACTTCATTGACTAAATAACATTACACCATTCTAATTGGTTCTGATAGGATATACCCAAAGTAAACATTATTATAAGAGGCACTGTTACAAAGAAGAAAGATAAAGGAGAAGTTGGAGCCGAAAGAGAAAGGTTGATCGAGCAGGTGGCGTTTGGTCAACGACGTCAGACTTTCTACCCCCTCCCCCTCCCCTCCACTCCTATACCCCTTCTCTGAACAGGAAAGCAGTATCAAACATCTGAGTCAAGTTTTTAAAAAATGAACAACAACAACAACAACAACAACAACAGCAAAAACACCACTACCACCACCACCGCCACCACCATTACCAGCACCAGCACCACCAATAACAACAACATCAGCAATGAAGCCCTCGGGAAGAGGAGGCCGAGACTTGAAAGAAAAAAACGGGACAGTGCCTTATTAAATGGTCAGAGGTGACAGACTTTCAAAGGAACCTCGGTGGACGCATCGCGTTTCTTAATAGTGGTCTATGGCCCATCCTTAATAAAAGCGTTCTTCAGCGGCGTTGGGTTGGACAGAAAGATGAGAGGAAATTGTCATTGAGGTGTTCATGGGAAAAATGACTTTCAAGAGATGCCTTTGGCGAAGATGGTAGGGTATCACCGTAATGGTCATGTGAAATCCGAGACGTGACTATCTGTAGAGCCTGGATGTGGATGTCTAGACTATAGAATCTGTATTGTAGCAGTGTATTATTGTGAAGGTGTACAGTGATTATTGTAATTTTACAGTCGTTCCGTAGATAATGATTCTATGGTCATGTTTTCTAATAACATGCTTTCTTCGAATAGGGTCACTTTGCCTTAGGGAATTTTTAGAAAAACCGAAGAATAAAGACATGCCTCTGATGTGTTAGCGAGTTTGCTGTAAGGATACAATAAGGAGGCAAAGATGGAATATCATAAAACTAACATTCCAAGTTGATGTCTTCAGACCTGGGTTAAAAATACAAACCGACTCTATGCTCCCGTGTATTCCAAAGAGGGATAAAGGAGGCGAGGACATGAGACAGCAGAATATCAAAGATTATGTTTCAGTTTTTTTTTTAGAGTAGGTCGGCTAGTCTATACTATTTACAATTTCATTTCAGTATGGTGACAGGACTGGAATGAGAGCTTGAATAGGGACATAAAGTCTCATAAAGGATCCTGCAAAAATCTGAAAAGTCACAATATTTCTTTCGGGTCAATGGTGTCGAAAAGAGGGGAAAAAATAAGAGGAAACAAAAAACGCCTAAAATACGACATTCTCCGGTGATGAGACAAGGAACTCCACGAGGTGAAGTACTGTGCCATCAGTGGCCGTATTCATGATCTGTACGTTAATTAACATCCTGCGTTAACTACAGTGAACACTAAAAATGATTTGGGAGTTTCTTGTGGTTACCGCTCTGCGTTAACTATTGTAAGAATTATGCATTCAGCCACAGGTTTCTCTATCTTGGTGTATTTCTCTTGACTGTAACTTAAGAGGGGCCTATCTAAACAGGCACTTCTGACATGAGAGATGGGGTTGGAGGTCAGTGATTAAAGTACGGCAAAGAGTAATGAGTTAATAAATTCAGGAAAGAACCATTAGCTGGCCAGTCATTAATTGTCGTTTAACTTTATGGAAATTTGTGATAGAAGGATGTATGTACTTGTCTGCAAGAGAGAGAGAGAGAGAGAGAGAGAGAGAGAGAGAGAGAGAGATGGATGACTTGGAGGGTGATTGTTGAGAGGATAAATTAATTTGTAGGTCTGTCAATGTAGTAAGCACTCAGAAAATTCCCTTGGAATCAGCGCTATATAAATGAAACGTATTACTGTACTATTATTATTGTTAAATTTGCACCAAACTTTAATGGTATTTATTCCATACCGGGCCTAGAGTTTCCATCAAGTTTACCTCAATCTTGCATAGCTCCTCTACTGCTTTTGACGTACAAGCACGTCCTCACCCTTTGGTCCAAACAATGCTTGAGGTTACAGACGCCTAATCTGATTTGCCTCTTTGGGCCAATAAACTGTTTTCTCTATTGTCCCTTACAAGAAATTCCACAATCTCTAAGTCTTCTTTAGTAGTTTTCAGTAGTCATTGAGCTTCTTAAAATTAATGAATAAAACATTAGTCTTTCAATACATCGAAAGGTGTAAACAAGCTAACTAGTTTCCTTAGTGAAAAGTGCTCCGCACAAAAAGCCACACCGGAAACGAAGTAAACGACCCAAACTTCAAGTGTAATTTACAAAATCAGGAGAGAATGCTGACTAATTCGCAGGCAGGTTCTTAAATCTAAGGTCCAGTCTGCATAATCTAGCCTCGCTAAATCGATGCTGATTTCAAAGGACATTATTTTTTCCTGCCTTCTTAAGGCATATGATTAAACCCTACGTTCATCCAATTAGAAGTCTGTAATCTTGAGCGGACGTGTTCGTCCCGGAAGTAGCATTCCTGTGTGGTATCCAATGTACTTTTACGTCTTATTTCCTATGTCGTAAACTTTTCCTACGTACACGGGCGCAATATTGCCGTAATCCCCCTGAACACCATAAAACCTAAACTCAAACAAACCTACGTGCAGACCAATAAGTTCGTGGTAATTTGGTGATATCAGCACACGATAAACATGCCGTGGTGAAGGTCTATCACCTTCAAAGTCAACAACAAAGTCAGGTGATTGTGTCAGCTCTACGTGGCGATAGTGACATTATTAAATATGCACTATCAACTGCAATACAGCTTGAAATATGGAGGGGGGAGGGGAAGGAACAAGGAGAGTAAGAGAAGAAAAAATATACATGAAAGCAAATCGAGACTGGGAAAGGAGGAAGCAAAAACGTTAGGGCTACCCACATGGTTCCATTTTGCTTATCTCATGGAGCATGAAGAAAATATTTAAGATGGCATGGCAAGAAAAAGAATAAAGCACGTGAAGAGAAGAACATTTGTATACATCTGTGTAAGAGTTGGCTAAATGTGGAATGTTTGGGAAAACATAACAAACAAAGCCTTTTGTACACAAACAATACCCGTCGTTTGGGTGACAAGAAAAATGGCGGTCTGACATCCTACACAAATACATCATGTGCTAAACAAAATAGATTCCATACTTCAGTAGGCCTATGAGGTTAACTATGACCATTTTGTAATACAGTATTAATAAAATATCAGTCACATTCATATATCTTCATTATAACACTGACAGTAAGACTGAATAATAATGTGTGTATAATGATACTATAATAAGTTACCACTGACTGCGTGACTCCCCATATTGTTTACTTGTGCACTTAACAACTTCTGATGGTCCCACGCCCTAAGTTCATTTCATTTCTTTTCGATGCCTGTTTTCAATCGCATGATAAGGCAAAGGAGCTGTTTGAGAGTAAGAAAACAAATGTTTTAGTTAAATTGGCTAAATTCATTGAAGTTGCGTTACAAACATTCCAGTAACATGTATATAGCTATTAAGTATTCAGAAGAGAAAAGAATAAGTGCAAGGACTGAATGATTATTAGTAAAAGTGGGTGTTATATATTATTGTTAAATGTGAAATGCACGAGAACATTGTGAATGCACGTGATTGTAACAATGCATTGTGAACATGTGTGATGTTAGTAGCTGTAGTGCTTAAAATGTCCATGTGCTGTCCCGTTGCATACTGTATTTTGCCCATGTGCCACGGCTGTGGTCTGGGCTTATTTCCAATAAACTTGTTAAACTTGTTGATAGTAACAAAGACTCATCATTTCATTCGCATATTCACATGTATTCATTCGTTGGTAGGTTCGTTCGCTCAATCATTCTTCCAATCATCCATGTATTCATTCATTCATTCATTCATTTTATGCTTACTCCAGTAGGCTATTTTATTGTACGAGATGGGGAGAATTACACCTAATATCTACATCAGTTTCACGTACAATTGTGCGAATTACTAAAGAACACGCAACAATATTTATATTTGACCTGCACTTCTGCGCCCTTATATTGAATTATAAATACTGAGAGCACCGAATTATAAATATGAAGAGATCTGCGTAAAAAGTAAATATTAGCTTAAAGCACACATCGGAGTCAGTCAATTTTGCTAGACGGGCGTATTTCACAGCAGTGGAATCAGAGACCATAAGAGTAACTTCAAATAAATTAGTTTCAAGCAACTTCACTTTTTCGCTGTAGTCTTTTGTACGATCATTTTAATATTTCATTCGCACCTTTGAGAATTTAAATATATGCTTTTGCATTATAAGTTTATTAGGTAGAAATTAAGTAACTTTAACACTGAGATTCTAAATTTATTCGTAAAATTCTAATCGTGTCCCGTGATCTCTGACAAGATGTAGGGAAATAGTATTTTTGATTGGGACGTGCGTAAAATACGTTAACATCACTTTCAGATGTTTCTAAAGCAAATACTTCCAATGACTAGGGCATTGACCAAGACAAAAACTAATAACCAAAATTATTAGAACATTAGAGTTACTAATAATGGTTAATAATTCTGACATTGCAAAATCAACATATTCAGATAAAAAATTTAAGCATCTCATTCTTGATGCGATTACAAATTGTGAAATACAGCTTTGTAATCACGACTGCCTTAAATCAGACATTATTTTGGCCTGGTGAGGTTAGATCAAGAGAGGCAGAATCTAGAAAGATGTTGGTCTAGCTAGAGCAAAGCAGCTGAGGATGCAGGTGTTTTATGGCCTCATTAAATTGGCAAACATCCGACAGACAAGCCTACGAGGTTTTCTGTAGGGACAAAATGACCTCAGGGGCATCCGCTCTTTTCTTCTTGTCGTCCTTTCAACTCTTCAAATAAACTGTCAGTAATGAGGGGTGCAAAGTGCTTTATCCAAGGTCGTTGACAGCACTTGGTCTGGTCTCACTTGCTGTTAATTTTTAAGTTCATGTCGATCTCTTGTTGTTGGTTTTTGAGTTCATGTCGGTCTCTCGCAGTTGGTTTTTGAGTTCATGTCGGTTTCTTGCAGTTGGTTTTTGAGTTCATGTCGGTTTCTTGCAGTTAGGTTTTAAGTTCATGTCGGTCTCTCGCAGTTGGTGTTTGAGTTCATGCTGGTCATAAAGTGATTTTCGGCCGTTCGAAGTTTCGACATGTTTCATGAAGAGTTGAAACCTTAAGTTCGCATTTTTTCCCTACAATTACGAACATCCTTTTTGTTCTTTTTTCCCCATACGAACAGGATGTCATCCTTATTTGTTGTGCATGCAATACTCAGCTGATATTGGACGATTACAGTGATAGAAATGGGAATATGAGAATCTCATTTTCCCTTCATCCTCTCTTAACCAACTAACTCTCCCTCTCTCTTATCTTGCTAGAATGTCTAAACACACACACACACACACACACACACACACACACACACACACACACACACACACAACGAACATAAATGGGATCGAAATGAAAAGCAAACGTACTACAGCCTCCCATCCCTTCCCCAGCATTCATCATAGCAAGCAACCAGTCCTTTCATTCTCTTCAAGGCTCCATCACTGTCACACTTTACTATCTGCATTGCTATAAATTTCAGTAAATACCTCAAGATTACTCAGTTGCAGTTCATTCAATTCAATGTCTGTTGTAGGCCGCTGTCGCCAATTCCAACATACATACAGAACATGTAGATAATAAGAAGAATGAATATATTAATATATAAATATTAATCCGACCACTCAAAGACGTTAGGACTTAGCTATCCCTGGGCTGTGGAATCGATCGGTGCCCGGGTCGAGACGGTGCGCCTTGTAAAATGTATGAGAAGTGGGGTATAAAAAATCTTTCAAAAGTAAAGGGTCTGACTTTACAAATGATTTTCTGAATTATGCAAAGCCCTTGTCATTCTTCCTGTTTCTGCTAGACTATAGCTAGATTTAGAGTTATAGTTTGGCCCCACTTTGACGTAACGGTGGGCAGTATCTTGAGTTCAGATATGAATATCATTATCAATGTCTTTACAGAGAGCACTATATACCTCAACCTCTGATTCTGACTCCACGCTAGATCGGTGCTGAATAAGCGCATGCGTTTCTATTAGTCCACACCGAAAGTTCCATTTCCTTTCTCCCCTTTGTGTTTTTTAGCAACTCTTTACAACCTTCGTCCTCATTCTCGATGTATCACTGCGACTGAAATATGCCTTGCTAAGAGCGTGAGACCCATATTATCAACCTAAAGTGTGGGGGGAAAAAAGTGAAATTCAGGATATCAAACTTTTAGAGAATTGGATACTTTCAACTATGTACTCAGGTTCCTGGAAACCTGTTAGTGTATCCGTTACTTGCTATCAATATCCTCCCGCCTTTATTAATAACAGATTTTTTTTTGCTGGCATGTGGTTCCGTACACTCGAACTAGCGACAGTTAAGGGTCTAATCTATGTAACTTCACAGGCTCCGCCTGTGGTGTCACCACCACACCTTCGCTGTGTTCAAAGTTCAATATTAGCATAACAGTATGATACAATTTTTCTTTTTTACTCGAAATGAATTACAGGAAGGCTGTACACGTTGTATGTACACTATAACAGATATGATCTGAAAGTGGTAAGCTACACTAGGTACACAATATATATATTCAAAACGCAATCCCTTTAAATTAGAAGATGGGATGGGTGAACACGTCCTAAATTAAGGCGTCTTTTCAAAAAGCTTACGCCATTTTGAGAAGTAAGTATAATAGCCTTCATGTGCCTATGACATAATATGCAGTGAAACACGCCAGACAGTTGCTGTGTCTTTGCAAGAAATGTCCAGGAAAAACACATATTCTAATAACTTCCTTATAGATTGTAGAGAGCTACTGACCTTTTAAGCAAGAAAAACTGAGTAACTTGTTCTCACTGCCTCTGTCTCAATACAATGTCACAAGGAAAATAGATCTTGTTAAGATGGTTAAAAAAAAATATAATTACCTAAATGTCATCTGAACGTCGCAAATCTGAAGTTGGATATTATTATGTTGTGCATTTGTTTTCAGTAATGTTCAGTTGCCGAGTCACACACGGTCTTATTTTCTGAGGTTTAAGAGATGAGAAATCAATATCCATAAGCAGTCATATTATTATGATGCCAGCAATGCCCCGATATGATTTGTTACAGTCCCGTTATAAAAACATGAAGGGTGATATAAAAAGAATTAAATTCCTTTAAAAAAATTAAAATTTCCTTATAAATTTAATGTGGAAAATAATCATGGGACATAGTGAAACGTGTACACCGACATGCTGTAAGAGTTGTCCAGTGCACAAGCAAATAATATGGAAAATCAAGCAATGGTAACAAATCAGAGTATCATTAAATGTACATAATCAGTTTCGTTGTGAATGTGCACTGCTACCAGTTATTTATTGAAGATAATTGAATGTGATCGATGTTTTGATATAACCGCCACTTCTCAGAAAAGGCCATAGTTAACATATCATAAAATTATTATTATTGGAGTCTATTCTGTTTTCAACACAAATTTATTAATGTCAGAAGCATGACGACATAAATATTTAAATAGCCCAGACCGGCTACTCTTTTATTTATTGCCATATAGTTTTTGACCCTCGTAATGCTGTGAGAGGATATACTCTACCGTCCTCTCACAATGTTTGAATGCGGCAACAGAATATTATACACATCTCCTTGCAGAACGCTGGATGCGGTGGTAGAATTTTGTACCCCAGTGAAAGCTGGTCGACGGGCAGACAACACATTCAACGGTCATTATCAGTAACAATGGTCACGCAGCCGAGGAGGGGGGTAGGGAGGGGGAGGTGGTGGATAAGGGAGAGGGGAAGGGAAGGTTGGACCCAACACTCCTGACGCTACAAGTGTTACGATTAGTGGCCGTATGCATAACCTATACGTTAGTCGACGTATTGGATTAACTACAGTGAAT
Organism: Ellobium chinense; assembly: GCA_033807755.1. NCBI lineage: Eukaryota > Metazoa > Mollusca > Gastropoda > Ellobiida > Ellobiidae > Ellobium > Ellobium chinense. Next base: position 4,688,563 of record JAWQUT010000009.1, on the reverse strand, counting down.
CCATTCTAATGTTTTGGGAGTTTCCTCGTGGTGACCGCAGTGCGTTAACTAACGTATGGATTATGCATACAGCCACAGAAAATAGAATCACACTAAATCTGCCTAATGGGCCACAAAATAAAACGTTCCTGTATAATTTGATTATCGCCAAAATGTCCATCTGTCGTTCTAGAGTTGACTTTTTTCACGCTTCGATGTGAGCATGTGGCTCATTATGAGGGTGCAATATAATTAGTATTGCGTGACTGAGTTGAACCAGCATAAATATCTATCTATCTATCTATCTATCTATCTATCTATCTATCTATCTATCTATCTATTTATCTATCTGTCTGTCTGTGTCTGTCTGTCTGTCTGTCTGTCTGTCTGTCTGCCTGTCAGTCTGCTGCCTTCCTGCTTGCTTGTCTGCCTGCCTGTTTGTCTGTTTGCCTATCTATCTATCTATCTATCTATCTATCTATCTATCTATCTATCTATCTATCTATCTATCTATCTATCTATCTATCTATCTATCTATCTATCTATCTATTAGTACTCTCTTTTCATCGATTCTAAGAAATCAGTGTTGGGTGAACGTTTACCTGAAATCCACTGACTCTTTTCGTCAAAACGCCCACAAAGAGATATCAGATTAACATTGGCAGCACATTTCCATATCGAAGGTTTGAGAAATGGTGAGACACAAGGCATTGAAATGTCCTTGTATATATTCATGTTCATTGAACAGATCACGGTCCAAACTTTAAAAAAAATGTTTAAGGTGCAAGAGGTAAGAATGAAATCAATATCGATAACACATTACTAACTCAAGCAAAGCAATGTATGCATGCTGTTGTCAACAGTTCGAGAAACTACATTAGACTTAGCTATGTTGTACTGGCATATTTCCAGATTATCACTTAAGAAAATTTTAATGTACCTTGTGATATATTGATACGCCATGGTGGGATATTATAGTCGTAATACGACAATGTATAGCCTACAGAAATGTTTATGCGTAAACTTACATTATGGGGGGAACGCTGGTTTTTGCCCGAAAACTAATGAAAACTATTACAAAAGCAGAAAGTAATGCAACGTTTTCGAACGTAAGAACGCCATTGTTATGATAATGTTTGAAATTGAAAATGTCATAACAATAATACTAATATCTTTTCAAAAGCAGAGGACATCCTTAGTGACTCTATGCCGTCATCTTCAGCACTCAGTAACTATGTGAAATATGGTTTTGTCTTTCTTTAAGTTTGTATATTCTCAGTGAAGGCGTTTGGGATCTGTTTATTTGTAATCCGTAGAACACCGCGCTCAGGCATTGCTATGGTGCTGAGGAATACAATAATACTCTATCGAGGATTTTATGTATCTATAAAGTAGTGAATGCAAAGCGATCTGACGGCTTTTACTATCTATAAGATAAACAACGCGAGGCATTCTTCAAGGTTTCGTGTATACATCTCCCACATAAGTACAGAAATGAGAGTTTGCGCATTAGGGAAGAGACCTGTTACCATCGTAAGAATGACATCAGTGGATCAGTGCTGAATGCACTCTTCAAAGCGTTCAACACGCAAAGTTAATGTAATTTTTAAGATGGTAAGGGATTCCATTGTTAATTAAGTGGGGAAGCTCTAACTGTGTCGTCTGTGTGAAATGATCAGAAACATCGTATTTAATCTACATACATTTACATCAGGACTTTCCAAGACTGTAGACCTGACATCGTGGTAAATTTTGTGTGTTCACTTAGAAATGGTTTAATAAAATCAGTAGTCGATGTATATATATATAGGACGGGAGTTAAGTTGATCAGTTTCTTAAAATTATTGTGCGATGCAAAACAGTAAATTAGACTGCAGCAGCATTAAGATTCAACTTTTTGATAAGCAATTCCAGAATTCAGCCATATTTCTCACAAGCCGAAGAGAGTTGACTACTGAACCCGGATGTATAAAGCGTTGTTCAGCATTGGTTTGAAAGTCGTGAATGTTAAAACGCATATTAAAAATGTAAATATAAAGAACGGGGACGTGCTTTGAATGAAAAAATTGTATGCATATTCTAGCGTTAGCATTAGCTTTGAAAGGATTCAAGGAGGAAATGTATATTAGACTTTCAATATTGACGTTTGGGCAATTACACCTTTAATATTTGACTTCTATTTTTTTTTTTTTTNTGGGGGGGGGGGGGTAGCTGGGGAAAGGAGGTGTTTGGAGGATTGATTTGCATGAGTACAAAGAATTGATATGAAAGCTGTTGGAGGCATTAGGGATTTCGGAATTTAATTCATCTCTTGTAAGCCTATAGAACTTGGAAGGAGACAAGGATAAATAAGACTAGACTACGTGATCTGAACAATTAGACTGCACGCTTCATTTCTTTTGTTGATAGACTCTGTCCTTTTTGGCTACCTGTCTGTCTCTCTGCTAGTCTGTCCCAATTTCTCTTCTCTCTATATCTTTGCCTCTCTGTCTCTCTCTTTTTCTTTCTTTCTTTCTTTCTTTCTTTCTTTCTTTCTTTCTTTCTTTCTCTTCGTTTCACTTTGAAACAGGATTAAAATTTAATATATCTGAATATGACAGAAATTTCAGGAACCAATTCTTTCTTTCTCTCCCTCTTTCTATCGCCCTAATAATACTCTTTAAGCTACTTGTTAAGAGTTTCTTCGCTTTGTGAAGCGAAAGGGAACCCAGGTCTTTCCCTTCCCCAACCCCTCTCCCCACGAATTCTGTTCTCACCACTCCAGACAAAAACCCTTCTGTATGAAAAACTGATTCCCACATTCCCAACCATCAGGTACGCCTCTGAAATCTTTGCAGATCAGATCCGAAGGATGTCACCGTGATCCGTATGTGGGAAAAGGCAGACCTTATCTCTAACGTTCTTCTCTCCTTCCTTCTTTCTTCTTCTCCTCCCACTTTCTTGAACATTATCGTACAATCTCCCAGGCTTGCCATACGAGTATAGCCGAGTGTGTTAAAAGATATGAAATCAATTTTACAGTCTGGTCGAGGGTATAAAAGGTAGGGTTTATGGGGGGCTTTTCTGCATGCACGAGTACATGCCATGCCTTATCAGCGATAAGAACGTATTTGCTATAACGACAAGTTTTTCTGTCAAAACGCGCTATATCCGCAAAAATCAGATAACGTCGTGTGTGAAAAGTAGGAGGAGATTCAAGGCAAAACGAGTTATTTCCACTAAAATAAATGAATATCGTCTATGTTGTTTGTTTTTTTTTTTATAGGGTCGTGTTCACAAATAAGGCACAAGTAATATAAAGCAGGTTCTTCTATTAGTTTATTCAGAACTTTGGCCGGTTACGAATACATATATTTTTATAATGTTTATTGGGCCTAAACCAATGGTCAGTCACAGTACGCAGCTGAGACAACTTGAAGTCACCAATATTCAGTCTTATTAAGATATCGCCTGTCTGTCTGTCTGTCTGTCTGTCTGTCTGTCTGTCTGTCTGTCTGTCTGTTACTTGTCTGATGCTCTCTCTCTCTCTCTCTCTCCTCTCTCTCTCTCTCTCTCTCTCTCTCTGTCGCACCAGCGTACACCCTCTCTCTATATACTATTCCCTATCTCTATCTTTCTTTAAGCTGTTAGGGTTAACAAAATGCCTTTCTATTTCCTCTCCCTCTTAAATACCGGAACTGACCTCTCCGAAACTTTCGTGTTCCCTGGAACTACGACGTCATCATGCCAAGCTTTTAGACATAACGGTGAGTTTGGTTATAGCTTATAATGACAAAATCCAGCGTTTGTAAATTCATCCTCATCTAGCGATTATCATCCGCTGTGATGCTACGAATATTTCTTTCTGTGTCCCTATAGGTTGCAGGAGCCAGATTGTAAAAGCCTCTTTGAGCCATTTAATAAAAAATTCTTCTCGAACCGCAGGAACATTCCGAGATGGCCAAGACTAGTCTGCAGGTCTGGTGCCACTACTGTGCTCAAATTATATACCGTTTACGGTGGGGGTCCTTTAGTTAGATTTTTTCACAATTTTAAATAACATGAAAAGGGGTTAAAAATTTGGCCTTCTTTTGCAGATCACAGGTCCGCACAAATGAAATCCACTGAAGCCACTGGGAAACACTGCCTGCAACAGTTATTTTTTTAACAAATTCAAAACTGAATTTCACCACTTTTGCGGTGTGGTTTCATGTTATATGATTATTTCTACATAATCTGTTTACAGGACAGATTTTATAGTCTGCTACTATCGACTCGGATAGTCCAATTTTTATTAACAATTAGGCTACTTTAACCTATAGTGTCACACAAGCTCTCAATACATAGCAGAAGACATGAAGACATTCTGGTTCATGGTACCATTAGAACTGGTTTAAAATCACACAATATTTTGAACAGAAAAAGCGACAAGACCCAAAAACGACGCCAAGGACAAAACAGCAAGACCTGTCGGTCCCCATGGTAACAAAACAATCAACAATAACAAAGTGGTTATTGAGCACATCAACAAGACTGCTTAGCATGTGTCCCTTCAGTTTTAGCTCAGTTCCCACCTAGACTTGCCAGCACTCCTTATTAATAATAATGTGAACGTCATTATCAAAAGTAGTTCATCCAGGCAACGATTTCAAGGTTACAGATGTGTGTGCAAGGTCTGCACAACATACTAATTATTATATGAATGGGGCTGTCAATGCGTGCGAATGGATTTTGGTAGTTG